>JAVQJG010270294.1:0-12530 GCA_036024015.1 Craterocephalus amniculus
TCTATCTATCTATCTATCTATCTATCTATCTATCTATCTATCTATCTATCTATCTATCTATCTATCTATCTATCTATCTATCATCTACCTAGGTAGCTAGTAAACTTAAGTAACTTGCCAACATATGTTGTTTATGTGATTGTGACAATGAATAAATATTACAGAACGCAGAACTAAACACAGAGAAGCAGCGTTCACTTTTTATGCTCCTCACATGTGGAACAAACTCTCGGAAAGCTGCAGGTCTGCTGGAACTCGCAGCAGTTTTGAATCAGGATTAAAAACTTTCTATTTGCAGCCTTTTATGAAGAGTGATATGTATCCTAAGGTTTCTTTCCATTGTTGTTTATCATTTTGCTATGTCAGTACGTTTCAAAACTTCTTCATGCTTTGTGCACCCTGATGTAACGTTTCAAATGTTTTTTTATGTAAATGTACATGACATGTTCTATACAAATCAACTCACCTTGCTTCAGAGCAGGCTTACTCACTCTGGTCCTATAGAGCAGCATTCCAGTAGGTTTTCGTTGTTTCCCTGCTTCAACTCATCTGAATCAAATCAAATGGATGTAACAGTCAATCATCTTCCACACAATGAGGCATTCTTTTGAGTCAGGTGTGTTGGAGCAGGGATACATAGAAAACCTGCTGGATTGCAGCTCTAGTATTTGAGAAACCCAGATTTACATCCAAGAAAGCTGTTAGAGGAGAAATGTGACATCATTTTCTTAAAAATTTTACTTTTTATTAGAAATATGTATTCCCTCTGCTTTAAGACTGTTGAAACTGGAAATTAGAAGGAGTTTGATTCACAGGCTACTGTATATTAATGTTCTTCCCTGAGTCTAACAGATCCATTTAATGCATACTATTAATATGTACATGACGCATCGGCCACTTGACCGAAAATGTTAGATCTGTGTGCAGTGACGAGGAAACTGTAGTCCTTCTCAGAAAAACAATTTCATACTTCTTCACCTCTCAAGGTTGGGCGAGTACTTCTTCAGTATGTTGATGGACTCTTTATGCAGCATTGTAGCTCGTGCATTAGCTTTGTTTCTGTGTGAACAATGTTTATCTTTTTAGTAATTCATCCATATATTTATTCATTTGAACCTCAGCACCTTATTTAAAAATTGTATGACTGAATCATGGGTCTTACTCTGAAAACAGTTTCACCCTCAGACAAGAAGCTGTCTTTTAAAGTTCAGTGAGCCAACTTTAAATGATATAAATGTAAGAGTGAGTGAAGAGACCAGCTATATAACACCTTTCTTACCCTCATTTGGCACATAGTGGGCATATCTCTTACTCTCTGCTGTTCAGACAAGAGAGTGACTTTTCCAGCACAGAATCCCTTCTTTGCCCTCCCTGACACTTCAATTCGTTCTTCACATTTCTCCCGAGGAAAAATAGAAACAGTGACGTGAGAAATCCCCTGACATCCAGAGATTGTATTAATCTCTTCTTCCCATTCTCCGATTTCTAATGCGTTCTCATAAAACAAATTTATGATAATCCACTGCTGTTGTCGAATCCACATGAGGCCAGCCAAACATGCTCTTTCTCTCCCTACTGTACACGTGCTTTTGGAAGCACAGAGGTATTGTACTCTGCAATAATTACTGCAAGCACACTTTCATCTACATACTTTAAGAGTCCTTTGGATTTTCGATTACCATATCACAGCAGAGATTCCAAAATTCAAATAACTCAAGAACCTCTGGATATAAAGCCTGAATTTCGTATAGTGCAAGATGAGCACAAGCTAATCTGCTTTGATGTTCGAGGGGTGTATGTACATATGTGTGGCTCACAACGAAGACCATAGCTTTTCTCAGTCAGACGCCGGCTAACTGGGGAAATCGCCGTATGTGAGGATTGTTGCCTGCTATTAATGGTGCAAAGATGCTGTTGAGTTGGCTGATTATGATTACGAGCTAAACTAACCACTTCCTGCCAAAAAAGTGTGTATGCATTTACGAGCACACACTTCAAGAAGTCGCTAGCCCCAGCCAAGAAATGAACAAGTGCCTCAGAGCTCATCAAACAGCAAACAGACAATCTGGTGGATGGTGTGGAAATTAGCAAAGCATGCTACTGGCTACATCATGCTCTTCTCATGCAGCTCCACTTGTGAGGGGAAAAAAAGTATTTCTTAAAATGACCGGTATTTGGTACATGTTTCCACATCACTGCATTGTCTGTGTGTATATGAATGTTTAGGTTTAAGCTAACGCTGCTGTGAGAGCATATAGCTGCGTATGGCTTGGCTGCAGTTACCCCTGCTAATAGGTTTCTTGTAAGTGGCTCTGCTGCTGCTCTGCAAAGGCAATATGTCACAGTCCGAGTCCCTCTGGCCGTGCGCTCTGTCTCACCACCATCTTGCGCCACTCCATCAAGTCATCCTCCTGCACAGACTAGCCTATGGGGCTGACACTGCCCAGGAAAGTCCCGGAGTCTTTAGGTAATGTAAGAGAGAGATACAGAACTGCAGTGGTTTGTGCATGTGTGTGTGTGTGTGTGTGTGTGAGCGAAAAATAGAAAGAGAGGGGGAGAAGGAAGGAGGCTGTGAGGTTTTAATACTGTCTGTACAGCTTAAATCTGTGAGGTTAAAAAAAAACACTTCACAAAATCTCTCCTCCTCGAGACAGGCATTACTGTCAGGCACAAGAAAGAGACAAATCGAATGTGTAATTATCGCAAGTACTCACACTCAACACCATATGCTGCTTCTGTTGTTTCTGCCCCCCTCTCGCTCGCTCTCTTTCAACTCGCTAGAAGCCTCTGTGTATGAGAATGTCATAATTAATCAATCTGATTCAAAATCACTGACATTTGGAAGTTCTCCAGAAAGCCTATATGTTCTGACGTTGATAAAGTGTCAATTTCTGATGTTTAAAGATGCAAGAATATGTCTTGTTCTCATTAAATCATAATATTGATCAAGCTGCATGTTAAAATGTTGTCATCTTGGTTTTCCCTCTGAGCAACAGATGCAATTTCATGCTTTGGCTCGGATCTAAACCGTGACCATCTTTGCTACCAAACACTCTGTTTAACCACAGGTGTCATACTCCTTTTTGTTCAGGGGCCACATTCAGCACCATCTGATCTGAATGGTGCCAGAATAAAATAACCGCATAATAACCTGTGAATAATGAAAACTCCACATTTTCCCTTTGTTTAAGTACAAAGAAGAACCTACACTTTTATTCTATTAACCTGAAATTTCTGGTGAAACCTGAGTTTCAACAATATTTTGCATCAGTTCCTCGTTGGATGTGCTGGATGGTTTCCAGATCTCAGTGGATCTAGAAAATCATTAAACATTTAATACCGTGTGTGTACACTGCCACATGTGCATAATAATCCTGAACTGACTCAGCTCAAAATACTGAGATGTATTAAATCAGAAAGATACAAAAGATAAAACAAGTTATCCCCCTGCTTTAGGAATGTTTTACATAAAACACAGAAACATAAAAAATGTAAACCTCACATAGAGGAAGTAGGAATTATAGTTATTTTTATTCATCTGTTACAGTTAATAGCTGTTACTGTAGGTTATTTTCATATTTACTAAATTCATCCTGCGAGCCACATTGGACCCTCTGGCCGGCCGGCTTGGGCCCTGTGGCTGTTTATTGGAAACTTTTAAGCTATATACAGTTTTTTCCCCTCTTTCACTAGAATATTGAATAAATAAATAAATAATTTTTTTAACATCTTTAATGTTTGATACAAGTACAACCTTTATTATTCATATACTAGTCCCACTGCTAGCAATGTTCATCATTTCAACGTGTGTTGAAATTCCCTTTCTGATACACAATTTTGTTCAGAAGAAATAAAGACTAAAGCTGTATTATGACCTGTACTACACAAACATGTTATTTGTTCATGGAATAACTGTGATCACAGTTATATATATAAAGAAATATGTAGCTGTCCCTTGTGTAGTGTCTCAGAAAAAAAAAACATATTTGTGAACCTTCTGCTGGTTCTGGCTTAACTCAAACATGTCATGTTATATTGTTGTCTTATCTTGTATTTACTAGGCGGCAGTGTGCTCTGCTGGTGTCTACAATATATTGTTGCTAAAAACATGAGTTTTATATTATTCTTAAATTAAGAATCTTCTATGAATACAATAATGGAACTGATATTTAGCTCCATCTATTGCCTCTGAATAATACGATATATGTAATTCTACTTCTCAGAAATGTTAAATGTTAAAAAAATTTGACCTTCTGAGCAGGATGAACAATTTATTCATTTTTCAAAATTCTCCAAGAGTGGGTCACGAAGTTGCAATCAAGTTGATGAGTGAAGACAGGATATTGATCCTACACTTTCAGCATCACTATGTAGCGCTTCATGACCAAAAAAACAAACTGTTGGAGCTTTTTGGGTTTATTTCTATTAAATGGAACATGAATTGGCTTCATTAATTAAAATGTTTGCATTGCACAGGCTGAGAATGATAAAGGCCTGAAGATGTTTGCATTGTCCTGTTCCCTAAACAGATACAGCATTAGTTTCAATTTGTTCGCTTGTCAACACTCTTCATCAACCCATAAGTGTCTTACATTTCTATGTGTGCAATGATGCCCACTTCTTAGATCCCACTTAATTAGGGGAGAAAGGAGGGAGAATACGAGATGCTTCTCTGAGCAAGATCTTTTTTTTTAAAGGAGCCGGAATAAGATAAACTTATATTTTTCCTGCCTCATTATATACACTCCTTTCCATTAGGTACAAATGTTATCCCGATGGATAAGAGAAAGAAATTGAAATAACTTACCAGTAATGATTAATGATCCGGGAGGGACTCAGAGTAGAGTCGCTGCTTCTTTTTTCGCTGAGTCCCTGGGGAGGTATTTCAATCTGACCCCATAGAAGCTGCAGAAGATGGATTTTTTTAACACCTGAATGAACATTTGCTTCAGAGTTAACCGAGTAATCCTGGATTAAGCACTGTGTGCTATCCTCATCTTGTAGTTCAAACAAAATCTGTTAATGTTTTAGTAAATGTTTGTTCTTCGCTTTTAACATTATTACTAAAGTCTGAACCTCAATCAAATTCTTTATTTTCAATACACCAGACCAAATAAAAAGTTTCTCAGTATGTTCTATATAACCTTCTTTATTGATTATTCTAAGGGCTCTTCTCGGCAACAAAATTAAGGAGGTGATATTACTTTTATAAGTGTTGCCCACACTTCCAAACAATAGGTGAAATATGGTAAGACAAGTGCACAATACAACATTCTCAATTTCTTAATATCCCGAACATAATGTCTTTTAACTATTGAAAGTTGCTCATTTATCTATCTTGCTCTCACAGGTTTCTTATGTTCTAATTGTGGCTACATCAGTCTCAGCCTCCACAGACAGACATTTTTTTCAATATAGATGAACCGACCTAAACCTAAATTTAAAAAAAACAAACCATGTAAAGTCCGCCAAGATGACCCAAAGCACGTGCTGACTGGCTGACTGGCTGACTGGCTGAAAGTTAGTGGGGTCCTTACAATAATAAATTCCATAGCAAAGAAGGCCGTGCACCAAAATGCATTAAAAAACCATTAAGAGGTGAAAAGTTCAGATGACAGCCACTCTGAGCAAACTCTTTCAGGCTTAGTTTCACTCCATCACAAAGCAGATCTTTGCCTGCTTTGACGTTTGCGTTTGTTACAACACAGCAAATCTAAAGCACCAATAAACAGCAGAACCGACAATCCAAAAGCAGCCCCAAGCTCACACTGTTCATGCTAAACCCCCCAAGGCCGCATAATGCTATAATGGGGACAGTCATTTGGAAAGCCCCCGAGCGGAGAGGTTCCAGAGGTATATTTATCACTTCTGCACATAGTCAGGTCTGCATTTTGTACAACACAAAATCTACATGATTTTGGATTAGACATTTTTATATTCATGCATCTTGCTATTTCATGTCAACAACGCCTGACAGAAAGACAGAATTTTTTTCCATCAGTATATTCAATCATTATCATATAGATTTGAGAGTGATTGCAAACAAATAAAGCAATCATCATAAAAGGACCCTACAGTGCATTACAACATGGACTTTATGATCCCACAATGGAGAACCATCGCTGAGAAAGAAACATTAAGTACAACCTGTCAGATAATCATGAAACTGAATGCTACTCCCAAGGTTAAAGTTCTCAAAGAAAAAGAAAACAGAGGAAAATAACATTTGTGCAGTATCAGACAAAACCCTTCGTTCTAAACCACCAAGACTTACCAGGTTAACTCTGACTTGCGTTAACATGTAAAGCAGGCGTGTCTGAAGCCAGTCCTCGAGGGACGCTGTCCTTGCAGGATTTTAGTTGTTGCGTTTCCATTACAGTTTTTTACCAAATAAAAGCTTTTTACTAAATATAAAACATTTCAAACTGAAACCTACCTTCTGTCACCACTTGATCTTGAAGGCAAGGTCAGAGAATCAGCGACACTACATCAGCTCTGCATTTTCTGCTGTAACATTATCTACTCTTGAAAAATCTGCCATTGCTTTGTGAACCCTGACTGCCATTTATCATCCCGGCAATCACTATGTTGTGGCTGATGTGTCAGTTACAAAAGCAGATTCAGCATATGACTTGTTGTATCCAATACCTTTTTCTGTCAGCAGTGGCATGAGGCAGCACCTCCTCACACTCACTCGCCTTTTCTTTCTTTCAGTAAAAAACTCTAAGATCGTATTGATTCTCTGTCTTTCACTGGGTTTCAGCACAAGTATCGAAGGGCGTTGATTTCCTGGCAGTCCAGGCGATACCAGCCTGGTGTTGCCCGGCAAGAGGCAGAGGCGTAGCCGAGCGAGAGAGAGGTCACCGATATGATTATCCCTGAGTGTCAATACAAAAGCGAGACGGGAGAAAGGTCCCCGCTGAGCTGGAAAATGAACGACTTTGACCTCATCAAACCTGCGGAAGCATCTCCACTTGCTAATTAAGATTGAGTAGAAGAAAGTCATCGGTGTACAGCGCTGGCCATCTTAGCTGAGGCTAATCAAGCGCACTTCACTTCACTGGGTTTTGTATTTATCTAAAAGAGTGCGCCCAGGAAAGGAGAGGGAAGGGATGATGCAGTTGGCAGTGTTTTATGGCCGTGTTCACCCAATCCTCTCATCATCAGACCCACTGTGTGTGGTTGTGTGCTTGTAGCCATTTCAACCACATTGTAAGGGAGTGATGTCCCAATAACAGGCTCATTATTCCTAATTAAAGTCTCTAACATCTATCATAAAGTGCCACTGTAAACCAGGTACGGACCATTATTGCCTCCCATTAATACTGTATATACAAGTAAATGGTTTTAGAGGGGGGATGATGTGCATATAAAGGAGAAGGGGGAAGAAGCAGCGGCAGCCTTCACAGTAATGTGAAAATAAAGTATACTCCATGTCAGTTCTAAGAATTCACTCATCAAGAAGTAATCAAAACCAATTTGGTCCCCATGAGGGCTTAAAATTAGGTAATTACAACCTCAGGTGAACAACAACACATGACATACTGTGCCATGTCATTATGTACTTAACAAAAACTAGCCCCAAAATCCAAAAGCAGCATGGGGAATGTTAAATACACCCTTACTTTTTTCATAGAAATTAAGATGATAAAGAGTAGCCAGGTGTTGCTGAACTTGATTATCTGATTATCAGCAAGTTTAATCACTTCTATCAGATGCTTTGTAGTTTGTTGGGCCAGAATATTTGAGTGAACAGTGAACAGAAAACATCCTTGATTATTGCAAGGGTTAGAACAGTGGTTCCCAAATTAAGTATCACTTAAAATATCCATCTATCCAACTAAACCTTTAAGACTGACATTTAAATACAGATGAGGGGACCTTCTGTTTCAGAAAATGTTTATTGTTTAGTGGTGGCATTCTCACCAATTCACTACCAGGTGATCAGTTGATTCTGCTGCCCTCTTCACACGAGTGTCCTGGATGGATGGATTGATGGATGGATGGATGGATGGATGGATGGATGGATGGATGGATGGATGGATGGATGGATGGATGGATGGATGGATGGATGGATGGATGGATGGATGGATCCATCTGGCGTAGCAACAATGGAGGTCACCTGGAGAGCTGATGTCAGCGTAACTTCAAAGTTCAGATCTGTAACTCCTGGTTTTGGCCTGATGTGGACCACAGCACTAGAGGGACAGCGAGTACCACTGGTAGTACACGTACCACAGTTCAAACTGTAGGGTTAGAAAATCCTTTTTAAACAAACTGCAGTCTGTCATTCCAAAACCGTACAACTTGCAAGTTAAATACATGAGGCAGCACCTCAATTGGATTTATAAGAGGAAGGAAGCCAAACATTTTTTTAAGTTAAAACCATTAACAAAACTTAAACATATGAAAAAAAACATATGTTTGGAAATGAAAAACCATAAAGCAAAAATTGCACCAGACTGGTCTGCAAGACATCAAAAAGTGACACAAATGGATCCAACAGAATCAGGTTGAGCAGGAGTATAAGCAGCAGGAGGAAGTCATGTTCAAAGTCCAATTCCCCTCCTTGTCCCCCACCAGGAGACTTACTCAAGGTAAAATGTACTCACTGGGATAAAAACCAACCAGTATGTGCTGAGAGTTTTCAGTGGTTTCTGGTGAATCTGTCAACCCTTCACCGGGCGAACCTTCCAGTACAACTCACTATGAGTTGTACAAACAATAAAGCATTGCTATTAAAATAATGAGCTGTGTAAGGCCAGTGAGCCTCATTTATCTGCATCACACATAACATGTAGCATAAAACTGCATAGAATAAGGTACAAACAGACATACAAACAAGAATTAATACAAAAATGAATAAATAAAACAAATGTCTTAGAAATCAGACAGAAGCCTGTCTGATGGGGAGGGGCTGATGGTCTGATGGTCATTCCACCATTTAGGGGAAATATGGGGGGTTGGGGTAGTAAGGGTGCAGAAATTCTGAGGTCTGGCAGAGCAAGACCATTTAGGAATTTAAAAACAAGTCATTTGAACTATTCTGCCGATGGCTGCTGATGGAGAAGTGAGGTTAAAACGGGTGAAATGTGCCATGCAACAAATCCACAACCAAATGTTCAAACAAAGAAATCACGACGTTAAAGGATCCAGACGTCCACCTGAATGAAACGCTGGAGCTGTTCAGAAAATGCCTACAAGCTTTAAATATACTGATGTTACGTAAAGAAAAGTGGACAGCAACAGTTCAACAATTAATTCAACATACCAGTGCTATAGGTGTTAGAAGCTATCAAATAGTGAAGTGCAATTAATTTTTCACACATTGCTTCTCCATCTCAGGTAAATTTTTAGGTTATACATTTCGACACTCTGGAATATCTCACATGTTGCTTGATGTCTAAAGAAAACCTTAGAAATGAAAACAGGTACGTTCTTTTCTCAATAATGTAGCTCTGCAGCTGTCCTGGTATGTTCCTGCAAAGCTATTCATCCTGATTTATGACGCAGATGCAGGTAAAGCAATGTAACAACATGTACCGAGCTATTAGCTGAACAAATAGCCTGTCATCGCGGCCGTGCGGCTGCAGAGAGTGAGGTCTCCCCCCTTGGTTAGGAAGGTAAAATATCCCTGGCTGAAACCGTCACCCTGCATTCGACACCTTTTAGAAGCTCTCAGCGGGGGCCTTGCTTTCACCTCTGCAGATGTGGAGTAATCACACCCCCAGAGCAACAGAGTGCATCGCCGCAGCCAAGAGACACAGCACAGCCTTATCAGACGGAGAAACATGGATGACCCCGATCACAAGAGGAACCCGGCCATCCTTGAGGAAGGTTTCTTCATTACAAAGTGCTCCATAGGAGTAATGGGGATATTGCAGGGTTGGGATCTGATTATCCGACCCCCCCTCCCCTCCAGCAGATATGAAGGTAAAAAAAAAAATAACAGCTCTGTGTCCAAGCTGCAGATGACAGCTTGAGCAGCAAGGTGCCCAAGGCGGCACCGGGCCCTTCTTGTCGCTCTCTTTTCTGAAGGTCAATCTTCAGCTGCCCTGCACGTGGCTGCAGTCCTGTTTACCTCTCTCCAAAAGCCAATTACAGTGCCGCAGTGCTGTGCCAGTCAAAGCTGTTATATTTCACACACAGACACATCTAGGCATGCACTTGCACAGATGCGCCGCGCACACCCACACACACACACCGACACCTGCAGCATCAACTCTTCCTGGCTGCAGCAGAAGGCATGGATAATGCCTTTTGACCCGTCTGTGGTGAAATATATCGACGTGCGCACACAGGACGAATATTTACAGCTCAGACGCATCAGGAGGTAAGTTAGTGGGTGCATGAAAAAGGCTGGTTTATTTAGTGTGGGGGTTTTATGTTGGGTGGAATGTGAGATGATTATAAACCTGTCTTCATTATCTGAGAAATGGCGAGGCCCCGCTAATGTTTGCTGATTTATTCTATAACCACACGGGGTTTAGCCGCTGATTTATGTTAGTGGATGACAGCTCGTGTAATCATACAAGTGTTGGTAAAATTGTGATGAATGGCAGGTTGTTGTCCTCCACCGTACTGAAGCTCTTACCTATTACACTGAATGATGGCAGCTTTAAGCATGAACATTTAAAGGTGAGAAAATCTTCCTGGGGTCCATCTTCTCCAGACTGCTCCTGCTTGTCACACTTTTTTTTTAAAATTCACAGCATCTTTTAAAAAGACTGACCCAGCTGCTGTCTTCAGTTATCAGCTGTGTGGTAATGATAAAAAAAAAAGGAAAAACAGATACATAAGAAAAATGTGCTCATCCTCCCCCGTGTGCCGTCCATGTTCTTCCCTGCCATCTACAGACGGTTTACGGGAGTGCCAGACTGTCAGATTCCCACCTTTCCCCACATATGTGCAGTCTATTTCTCTCTGCCGTCTGATATCGCTGTATAATTTGATGAAATAATGAACCTTGACTCTCATCTTTAGCCCCCACCTCTCTGTTCACAGGCCTGTATATGAATCGATTGTCTTTATTTATGACAAAATGATGATATCTTCCATGAGCACCAGGGGATCCAGCAGAAGTAGGGCAGCAGATGATTTAAGGTGTCCAAACCAGATGATCGCCATCTGCTATTTGTGGTGTTTCTGCAGTGTGGACTAGAGATTTTTACACAAACCAGAGCGCCAGTTTCTGTCAAACTACACCAACAAAAGCACTGTTTTTCCTTTTCTGTCATCGAGCTCCAGGTAACCTTGGCTGGATGTTCTTGAGGCAGAACGAGGGACACAAACAAGACGGGAGGTGTTTGTTTCATGGAATCACTGCGATACGGATCACAACATGGCTGCTATGGAGGCGGCAGATAAAGCTCCCGTGATTTCAGGACTATTAAAAATGTTTTACTACATGAGCAGGGAAGCATGTGAAGAATAGAAACAGAAAGAAGTGAAGTACCCCTGCGTGTGTGTGTGTTTGTGTGTTGGCTGCAGCAGTGTGAGCAGGTCTTGCTCTACCTACTCAAAGGGAGAGAAAGAGCCCCGGGGTGGAGCAGAGACGACGGGCTCCATCTGGCACCTGGGCAGCCAATGAAAAGAATAGAAAACTACGAGCGCCAGGAAGAAGGGGAACATCATGAAAAGCTCCAATTGAATTTGTCGTCCAGTTCGCTGGCACCGGCTACAAGGTACCTAACGAGGCAGGTGGCTAAACAGGAAGGACAGGTATCATCAACTCTTCATGCAAATCGTGTTTTTTTCCCCCCATCGTGCATTCTCTACACAGGAAAACACGGATACTACAAGAGAAGCAGAGTTGGGTATCTGGTGAACAATTAGGGGCTCCTGCACCTCGCTGGAGCTCATTTTTTCCATAAAAATGAGTACCC
Source organism: Craterocephalus amniculus (assembly GCA_036024015.1). Lineage (NCBI taxonomy): Eukaryota > Metazoa > Chordata > Actinopteri > Atheriniformes > Atherinidae > Craterocephalus > Craterocephalus amniculus. The sequence goes on from JAVQJG010270294.1 coordinate 11,886, forward strand.
TGTAGCTACTGCTTCCCACGGGAAGACAGTGTACTATGTGCTCCGCGCGCAACGCTCCTAAAGCATTATGGGAGAGGAAATGATGTTGAGCAGAAAGCCATCTGCTTTGCCTCTTGCCACGTCTGCCTGTGCCAATATCACCCCCTTCTTTCGATTTCTCAGGTGGGGAGCGGAGCCTGCACACACGCGGAAGTGCACACTAAAAGATCCTCAAAACTTGAAAGTGGCAGATGTGGAGACAGAGTCTAACTGTAGAGGAATTCCATGTTTTTTTCTTTTTACTCTTGTAACTCCCCTTATGCTTCACACATCTGCTGTGATCTCTCGTGGACTATTCGAGGGGCCATGTGATTGCATGGTGCCGCAGATGGATAGCTTCCTCATTGATAACGGAGCCAACGGACAGAGAGGAGTGGCTTTATTTATTTAAACCACAGATCTGCTTTCATTTTATTAGAGCAGGAGTGCAGCAGAGATAGGCTTCAGTGTCTCTGACAGTGGTGACACCGAGGAGATGGATGTACAGCCGGTCAAAGGAAAGTCATTTATTTCCGTTGACCCGTTCGGTCAAGTGGCTTGAAGCTGAGCCTTTTGATTTGGCGTTTACTTTGCCGCCCCCCCCCCCCCCCCCCCCCCCCCCCCCCC
>JAVQJG010270298.1:0-17173 GCA_036024015.1 Craterocephalus amniculus
CTGGCCTCGTCTGAAATCTGATTGAACCCTTTAGGTGCCACCTTACGTGGTTTTCAGGTCACTGGAGAAGGAGGACAGAACAGATTATGTTATTCCTAAGACAATGTGAGGAAACCATGTCATAGTTAATTTTCAATGAGTGTATTTAGGGACTACAAGTCAGCTCGATTATGTTCTAGTTTAATATAAGGCTGATTTTAAAGTAAGTTATGATATTAACTTGTAGAGAAATATTATATCCTGTAATCAGTTGGGAGATACAAGAATGAGGAGAAAGGAAGAGGTTTCTGGCTCCTTTATAAAGATGACGGACACAGATCAGACTGAGAGGCAGCATGCTGCTGCTATCTGTTTGAACTTTCACTACACGATGAAATTTCCAACACAAAGTGGTGAATAAAACTCTTGACTGGTGAAATCTATGCACCCTTGCTTAAAAACAAACTGGGTATGCAGGTTGGAGACATGCTCAGCCTCTTTTTGCATGTTGCCACATAGTGGTCCCTGAACCAGAATAATCCTGGATCCATATGTGACAATGTGCAAATGATGACTTATTTCCTGGGTGTTTTTTGGGCAAAGTTTGAGCAAAAGTCTCCATTTGGGCCGCTGGATGTCTATCCTTAAAACAATCAGAAACAATGGCACAGCTGGATAAAATCTTTATTTGTTTTTTGTCTTTGTTTTATGAAAACATTCAAATTGTATTCAGCAATTAACTCATAATATATAATGAAATATTCAGTAACTTCCGTTATACTATTGAGAACGGTTGGCTGCTCAGAATAATCAAACTGTGACCTTTAAATTTTTTTTTTAGAATAATCTGAAAGTGTTGGGACCTGGTAAATACTGTGTTTTATTATGCTGCTGTTGTAAAAAGCAGATGCGGACTGCAGAATCTCCTTCATGGAGTAACATCATCAGGCACTAGATTAAAACCGAGGAGACGAGAGGCTTTGACAAAGTTTAATGTGAACTTTCCCTGCGGTGAAATGCTTCCTCGGCTCCCTCCCTTTCAGATATAAATGTCCTCCTCTTGCACAGCTGATTTAACATCTCCATCTTAATAAGCATGTCTTTTTCTTCTACTAATCACGGCCCCCTGCTGTTCCTTTCATGTTATTCCTCCTCTCGTGTTGCTGACTAAATCCTAAATCTCACACCTCCTACTTTTTGTCTGTCCTCCTCCTCTTTCCTGCTCTTCTTCTGTGTTTCCTGCTCTGCTGATGTCACTGGTTGCCTGGGCTCCGATTTGCTTCTGTCCCGCCTGGTTGCTCTCTGATTGGCTGCGCCTGATGCTGGGCCGGGGGCTGATTGGTTAGGAGTATATCCGTAGACAGCTGGAGGAGGAGCAGAGGCAGCTGGAGATCCTGCAGCAGCAGCTCCTGCAGGAGCAGGCTCTACTGCTGGTAACACAACACGCAAACACACACAATTAACAAGCCAGAATAACAGCTGGCCCAAATCATCTGATCCGGTTTTTGGGCACCACTTTGATGTCTGAATTGTATCAAACCTGGATGAAGTTATCCTGAAATGTTCATTTCAATAATGAAACAACTGCTTGGATGTTTCTTTTATCATCAGAATATATTTATTTATTTATTTTTTTTAACCACTATCAAGTATTTTACATTAATAACTAAGAATAACTTATTGATTTCTATGACTGATTGAGTCCTGATCTTCATAAAATAACAGTTTTTAATTTGTGGCAGTAAAGTTATCACCACCAATTATTGACTGGTAGAAGATACTAACTCCATAAGATCCAGGCTAAAACGTCCCAGAGTTCAGTCAGTATTTTTTTCTTCCTACCCCTCATACAGTTTATAAAATGTATCCGTTTAAACTGATGAACCTCATTTCCACACATCTCACCTGCTATTCTACCAGACCATCAGGTCAGGTTCTAATCACAGACGTGAGCTAACTTTCTGATCTCACACTGCTGCAGTAATGTGGAGGTCCGGGTTTCTGATGGGATTCCTAACTCCATCAGACCCGTTCCTATGCTTTTAGACAATTTCTTGTGTCATTTGGCATAATGTAGCCTTTCCTCCGCTTCCCTTCTGAAGAACGGCTTCCTGACAGATACCCTCCTATGGGTTTCTGATTAGGTTTCAGTGAACGGCAGACTTACTGCCCACAAGGTGTTTGTGTTGGGTAACCAAACAAAAACAAAGTTTCATAGCACATATAACAAACTTATAAAGGCAGTAATCCTGTGATGAGTTATGTTAAACCCAACGTTGCAATTAAACCGCTCTGAAGGCCGGCCTCAGCCTCTGGAGCCAGGTGAGACATCATTAATGAGTCGTAGCCAGTTGTTAATGCTCAGCAACAGGATCTGTGCCCGTCAAACTAATGATGAAAGGGATTCTTCGTACTTTCACAGACTTATGAGATTAATCCCAAATTCTCACCTTGACTCTACTCCAGTGCTTCGAAGATTTAAGGACGCCCTTCTCTTGGCGGGATCATTAGTCATTTTTTGTCATCCAAATGGCCTCCAGCAACCCGGCAGAAGGGCTCCACGGCCAAATTCCTTGATCATATAAAGAAAAAGAAAGAAAAAGAATCACCTTACTTTTGGAAAATGAGTGTCAGAGTTAAAGTGAGGAAATGGGACTGATGTAGGTGGATAACTAATCAGAGCAGTTTTTCCTCTGCTGCTTGTTTCCTCTTAGTCTGTTGTTATCCTGGAACTCCTTTTATACTAATACGACTACCACTTTCTCCCTTGTTCCCCTGATTTTTAAAGTGTTGTCCTCAAACTATGTAGAGGGTTGAATCCATTACCACGAGTCATACGATTGGCTCGGTGTTGATCATGTGACTGAAGGAAGTCATGGTGCTGAGAGCGATGCACATGTTCTCCTCTAAACCATCAACCTTCGCTTTAATGAAAACAGATTCAGTTAAATTGTAAACCAGAAGCCACGTGCACATTTTAGAATATTACTTTGTACAGAGTGGAGTTTGAGTCTCCAGGACCCCCCGTTTCCGTGACAACATTGATTGATGACCTTGGAAACAGCATGATTACCTGGACGTGCTGAACATGTTGTTTACTCACAGAAAGCGTGACATGAGGGTGATGGGGATCGATGCTCGATCAATACGAGCCGCAACAGACTCGTGCATCACCTGCTTTTTGTTTCGGCTCACCTGGAAATGTTAACAAACATCAAATCGATCCACGCCAGCCAGTGGGCGTGTCGGACTGTAATCAGCTTCATTTTGGGGGATGAAGACGACATCTTTTGTTGGTGACACCAAGCAGAAAGCCTGGAGGAGTTCAGCTTTATCCTAATCACACACACACATTCACAGGCTGACACAAACTTTAAGACACTTCTCTGGAGTTAGTTTATGATGTTTCCTGTTTCGGTGTAGTTTCATTCTGTCATGGCTCTTCTCTTTAAGAGAAGCAGCTAAAGAAGTTAGCATTTAACAGCCCATGCCATCACTGCTGATGTTTTAGTGAGCAATAATAACTCCTGTTTCTTCACACACACTCATCTGTTGGAACAGATCTCCACCTGGACTTGTCCGGTCTGGATCAGTCACAGTTACGTGTCGACGACGGGGCATGAAGCCTTTCCTGATCCGGGTTAACAGCGCCAACATCCCGGCATGTTTTACATGCTTCTCTGCCCCGAGTGACTGGCTCGTTTATCAGCTTATGTTTCCACAGAAATTAAGGCTTTTCTTAATGAATTAATGATCATTTAAAGTTGGGTTTTTGTTTAATAATTGGGCTAATCAATGATTGCTGTTGTGTTTTTCCACAAAACTTCATATTTTTCAAAAACCTTTAGCAATGAAAGCATGAGTAATACATAGCTGACAAAGGTGAAGGACAGGATTCGGCTGTATAACCGTCCATTTAGCTCTACCTGCTTTATACTGGTGCAGGCTAACACACACAGCCGATACACTGTACGATAGCAGGATTAGCCTAGCATGCAAATCTGTGGAAGGAAGAGGGGAAAAGTCCAAGCAGCCACAATGGAACATGCAAGCGATGCACATTCATGCTGTAACAAACAGAGCCCGACAGTTCACCATCAGTCGCTCATTTCTTCAACCATATTTGGAAAATGTAGTATCTGACACATGTTTATGTCCTGCCAGGCAAAGGGATTTTAAATTATAATCAGTACTGACCTAAAACAGGCTTATCTTATCCTCATGTGTCACTCTGTGGGACTGCTGGAAAAGATTTAATTAGTACGATCAGGGAATATAAAGTTGGAAGATAAAGCTTCTAGTCAGCTCAGTATAACATAACAAGGTCTTCCACAGGAGGTTTGTGGAGCCACTTCTATTCATTTTATACAAAACAGTCTTGATTGAAATGTCATTTTGGGCTGATGATACAGAGATTTTCTGCTCCATCTTACCATAATTAAGCTTTCTGGCAGCTGCAATAAGCTTTTAATGCTATTCAGCTAATATTTGCAAACTGTTACTGGTTCTGAATAACAACAAAGCAAAATTCGGGAAGTTTTCTCATGATGAATCCTCTGCAAGTCATGTTTTCTCTAAGCTCTGAAACTGAGATTTTATCCCAAAACAACGATCTAGGAATCCATCTGAATGTGACTCTCTGCCCCTTCCAGCTCAGCTACTGGTTCTCATCCCTTTTATCCCTTTAGAATAAAGTTACATCTCTACTGGTTCATGGTGATGTTGTTTATAGAAACATATCTTTGCAACATACATTTGATGGTAAATCATGAAGCAAAAAGGCTCCTTAGAAACTTTAAAAAGCTTTACGCATGGTTACGGGTTTCTTTGTTCTCCCATTTCTTTAACATACATATTTTCTTTTCTGAAACTGTTGATGATCTACTCAACATTTACAGACCTGTAGTGTTTTTAAAAAGCACAGGAAGTTGATTGCTTTGTCCTAATCCCACTACGTCCATTGGTAAATATTTTATAGGAAAAGGCATCTGTGTATAAATACAACATGAATTCTAGCACCAACATATACACTGTAGTATGGTAAAGTTTGCTCTGTGAGGCGTAGATTGTTGGTTCTGAATAGATGCCGAGCAGTGCAGCGGGGCTCCCACAAAGGTTAATAGAAAACAAGTGTTAGTGTGTGCAGTGTGTGTTCCTTTCATCTCTCCCAGTTTAACCTTTGCTCCGCGGTTACCTTGGTATTCTGCAGGAGTACAAGAGGAAGCAGATTGAGGAGCAGCGGCAGGCGGAGCGGCTGCAGAGGCAGCTGCAGCAGGAGCGAGCGTACCTGGTGTCGCTGCAGCAGCAGCAGCAGGAGCCGTCGCGCCCGCCGCAGGACAAGAAGCAGCTGTACCACTACAAAGACCAGGCGCCCAGCACCAACGACAAACCCGCGTGGGCCAAAGAGGTAGCCTAACCATCCCATAAACTATTTCCCCACCTCATCAGGCATCACGTCCATGTAATGTGCTCTTCAGCACTGTGGAAATGTGGGGTCCCCTCCCCCTTCATGATTAACAGGCTCAGTTCAAGTTCACAAACATATTTTATATTTAAAAATTAGTGAAATCTACCAAATTACTTTTCAGTTTATTCTAAATATGACTGCATGTCGTGTTATTAGAGTATAAGATTTTACTCTAATTTGTCATTTAACAAGACTAGTTATGTTTACACTGCAGACAAAAGAGACATAAAAGAGATTTTGGGTCCAGATCTGATGAATGTTGCTATTACATGTAAAATGTGACTTTTTTCAGACTCCAATGTGACTGGCCTGCGCAGTTCGAGCAAGTAAGAATGCTCTAGTTAACCGGAAATGTACACAAAGAAAACGTGAATGCTATGAAGGAGTGTGCTCCAGCTCTGGTTCTGTGGTTTATGTGTAGAGGCAGTGGAAAACAACCGCATCATGGGGGGAAGGACAACGGCAAAAACCTTCTGTGTAGCTTCTCTAATATCATGCTCAAGAACGACGTGCATTGCACAAAGACCATGTCGAGGTCGGATGTGTGTCACATTTGAAAAGATCAGATAATGATTGGATATCCCTTTAAGCTTCACACTAAGAAAAACTGAGAAAGAGATGTTTCTTTGTGTGATCACTTTTCTTTTGAACAAGAAAAATACAAATAAATGTTTTTTAGCAAATAGTTGAAAAGTTAATGATAAACTAATGACAGTGAAATGGTCAAAATTTGAACCAGGAACAGGATAAACAAGATTTGCTCTAACAAAAGGACCACAAAGGCATATGGACTATCTTCTTAAGTGGCCCAAATCTGATGTGAAAAGATCAGGTTTGATCTGATTTGTTTTCCTTGGAGAAAATATCCAATCTGTGAAACTTTAGGACAGAAAGATCAGATAAGGGCCACTCTCAGTGGCAGTGTAAACAGTCTGAATCCGTATTGTAAGGAGCATGAAGAAATCCTAAAAGTAAATATCAGAAATAATGACAAAAAATGCAAATACTGACCTTTTAGCTATTTAATTCATGGTTTTCTTACTTTAGAGGATAGCAAAGACTGCTGAAAGCTGGATAAAAAAATGGACCTCCTTTCAATGTTTTCATAAAAGAAGCTCCCTGTCCCTCCACTCATCACACACAAAGCAGAACTGTTAACTTCCTGATATCTCCACATTCAGAACAACTTCACAAAATAAAAGCAAATCTAGACCGAGGTAGATTTGCAGGAGGAAACACACAAACACACACACTGCTGTTTTAACCCATACGAGCAGAAATTCTTAAATTCTGAGCTTTTGTGTATGTTTGAGTTGTGTTTGTGGAGTTTTTTCCCTGCAGGTATCACAGAGCTGCAGCTGGAGAAGTATCAGCCATGAACCTTGAAATGACTTTCTCCTTTTGCTTTCATATCTGACACAGCGGAAAGTAAAAAAGGCTGCGGAGATATCAGCAAATGAAGAGTTTTATTCCAAAAAAAGGGCCTTTTGTTAACTTTGTACAGCGAGATATTGAGAAACCGTTCTACCATGCAGCTTTTAAATGGAGTCATCACACAGCAGACAGACGAATCCCATGCTGCAGGACTGAAAGGACCAATCAGAAAGGAGAACTTTGGAATAAAACTCTTTTATTTGCTTTGTGTTTACATTTGCATGTGTGCTTTCTGTTTGCTGAGCGTGTATAAAAAGACGTGTGACTTGTGACTGCTTCCTCCTCCTGCACCAGTGAAACCGTAACATTCATGCTTCAGAATCTGCATCGTTTCCTGGGAGTTTCATCCATGTTTTAATGCAGACTGTGGTTATTAACCCGTCATCTTTTAGAAACTGTTAAACAAAATAAAATGCAATCACCTTTCTTAGCAGAGGTTTCATTCAGTTGTTTTTATTTTATAGGAAACAAGGATCAAAGCTGTTGTTATTTAAACAGCTGACTAATCTGGAATGACGGGTTTCTACTGGTTGAGGGTTAATTTTTCACAGATTTGCAATTCTATGAAATTATACAAAGAAAAATGTTGAATTAGATTAAATCTGTGCCAGTCTGTTCACAGGAAGCCTTTTTTAGACATTTCAGTGAGCTCGGTTTAGTTTCCTGTAACAGGTTGAAGGGAATTCTTACTTTTTTAAGGTTGCCATTTTGCCATTTGGAAACGCTCGCAGCTCAGCCGTGGACCTCTACGGCTGCCCTGCCGGCTTTTATCTGCTGTTCTGTAAACACTCCCCCTGCTCTTCAGGTGATGCGTCGCGCTCAGAGTAACTCTCCCCGCATCCCTCCAAAGAAGCACCACTCCTTCAAGGAGGTGCGGGACGTCAACCTTGACAACCTGCTCTTGCTCCCTGGGTACAAGCCCCGCCGCCCCCCTTCCTATCCGGCCCACGTGAGCCCCTCCAGGGATCTCCTTCATGTGCCTCGAATCCGGATCACCTGCGTACCCGAGCCGAACTACTCGGAGCCGGCAATGCGGCGGCAGAGCCCGGGCGGGAGCCCCGTCAGGGACACCAGGGGCCGCAGCCCAGACCGTCGGGTCAGTCAGAAGGCGAACGAGCGCTTTTTATCCTGCAGCCTGTCCGGGACGCCTAATTAACCCTGGAATGATTTAATCTCTATTAACCGCTGTGCGTCTCTAACCAGGTGAACTCACATCCTTTAACCGGCCGCGCCGCAAATGATGATGTGACCTCGGCTTTTTTTCCCATTTTCCACTTTTTGATCTCAGCGCTTCTCATGGGGCTTTTATGATTCATTTTCTCTCTGACTGGGTCTGTCGACGTTTACCAAAACTGAGACTAACTCCTGGTGCAGAAACGCTGAATCACCTCTTTGATGAAATCAGCAGCCCATGCAGGAAGGCAATGCTACGTCTAAGCTGTGTGTGTTTGTGGTTTTAACAATAACAACACAACACAAGTCATGTTAGAGGGTCATCCTGAATATTTTTTAGTATAATGTGAAGAATCCACATTAAAGAGTTGTGGATAAAACTAGTGGAATATGTGTGGATAAATGCTGTTACAGCTGTGAGAAGGTCTAACCCATCCCTCATTTCTGTATCCACCGTTTATGAAGCAAAGCAACGTTTGCACAAGCCATCAAGCTGTTTTCCTTCATCATAGTCTGACAGCGCTGAGACAAACTCTCTGTCTGTCATTTCTTTATGTAGCCTTCAGGATGGTTCTCCAGGATCCTTGAAAGACTTTCAAGGCTGGATGTTTCTGCCTTTTGCTCTGCTCTCTGTCCAGATGAGCCCACACTGCTTCAGTAATGTAGAGGTCGGGTCTCTGAGGAGAATCCATCCATCAGACGTGTCATGTGGCACACCTCATCCTTTTCTCCCGTTTCCCCTCCTTCATATCCGCTCCTTCTCAGCCAGCCTTCCATAGAGACCATTTCTTACAAGACTTTGGCCAACATTAGGTCTTTGCTGTATTTGTGCTTCTTTCACATCCTGTTCATCTGCTGTAGATAGTTTTTTGTCCAGTTTGCTCAAATCTTTTAAGGATCATGCCGAAATGTACGAAGTCTTTAGTTATTAGCTTTAGGAATCACCCTGCTGCAAAACTATCATATATCTGTTAAACTTATTTATCTTAGGCATATTTTTGTGGATACAACCAAAGAAATTAGTTAAAAAGCCGACGACCTCAGAAAGCCAAAGGAACTATTGTTCAAAACCTCTTGAAAAGGAAAATCTTGCTGCCTGGTAGCATAATTGAAAGAAATGGGGGCTGGATAAGGACTTCTGTTGTATTTTAGCATTTTGTGTGAGTGCTAAACTTCAGCTGATTTGTCTCCTGAAAATGCACCAGCTTTCTTCTTTCTTTAATCTAAATTCTTTCCTTTCTCACAGCTTTTAATCTCACATGTAACCACATTTTTCCAGATTCCTGAACCTTTCTGGGTATAAAAGATTCATTTTTTGCTACTTTGGCTCTTAATCTTTATCTTATTTTTCCGGGGACACATTCAATGTGCTATTTAACTGCATGCAGTGGTGATTGGATCTCTAACAGCTACTAATATCAGCTAACAAAAACCTTCCTCTTTCAGGTTTCTTTCATCATCTTTAATCCCAGGGTGTCAACGCCTTTCTACTGTGTGTAATTTATGATGTATTGGCTTTGGCTGATATGTTGAATCAATGTTACCTTTTTAACATTTGAACCTTTTAATCCCCCAAACTTCTCAGTAACGTACCAGTGATTTTAGGGGAGAAAATGCAGGTCTGTGCTCCATATTTGAACTCAGTGCTCATTAAATCAAAGCTTTAAAGCGTGCACTTTCATGGAAACACCCCCTCACACACACACACAGACACACATTTAGGGCAGATCTGGAGGCCTGCCCCCTGGTGGCAGCTGGTAGACAGATGTAGGGCAGCTGCAGCTATATCAGTCCCTCTCCCTGTGGACGCCACACATGGAAACTCAGTCTGTGCAGAGAGGTCTACCCTCAACTTGGCCTCCAGAGATGTCCCCTGAAGATTCAGGGGAAGAAATATTTCCATCACGCACACATTCACAGTGTTCTGCTCTAAAAACAGATGAGCACCGTTTAGGAAGAGTTAACCTTTGTGGAAAGGATTGCAGTCAAAGCAAACCTCATTAGCGGCTGCGGCTGACATTTGCAGCCATTAAAAATCATCAGTAAAAAGACTTTGAGCTTAGCTTCTCCTGTAATTTCAGCATCTGGTTCCCCTCAGTTAGACTGTACCAGGGTTCACACAGGGTTATGTTATGTTCCCTTAACTCCAGCATCCTCTTTACATTGCATCATTCTCCTCTCACAGCGTTCCTATTGGGTTAGACTTTGGGTATTCCTGAACGCAACAATAAAACTGTTGCACAAAGATTGACAACTAGAAGCAGGACTGTTATAAAAGTGTAAAAAATCCTAAATGCAATGTTGTCAGTTGGTTTTAGGAAGATCAGTTGCGATGTTGATTAATGTTGGTATAGTCAAATGTAAATATTCAACAGAAGTAAGGGGAACTGAAACATACAGCTGAAATCTAACATGGGACTGCCCAAGTTAACCTGCTCCCGCAACCAAAAAGCAGCATCCCAGGAATGTTCCGGTTTGCTCGGTGCGCGCCTTTAATTTGTAAAATGAAATGACTTTAGTAGTGGCTGTGCTATCGTTGATACAGACATGTCATGGGGGGGCTTGACCAGGAAATATGTATTTTACTCAGTCTCTTTTCTGAGTACATAAACACGTTATACACCACTGGAAAGCTACGATTATTGATATGTAAATTATGTATACTATTAGAGGCTATAATCATAAGTGTAGGTTCAGTAATCGCTTGTTTCAGACCCATGACCAATGCAGTTTATTTTTGAAGCCATGATCCAGGAGCAGATGATGCTGCAACAAAAACAGCCCTGATTCATCAGCAGGGGTCCAGTAAGAACAGTCCAGTAACAAAGTAGCTCCACAGCAAGTCTTTTTTTCTATATGCAAAGTTTTTAGGCAAACATTAAGGGGTTAAATCTGTACAAGCGTCTTCCAAACACTTAAGTCTCATTTATCTGTATCTCAAGACTTTATTACATTGACGCTATGTTAATGTTGACTGATAAAGGTTATATAAATCAGAAAAAATTAAATTCACTTAGTAAATTATAAGGGAAATTATTTATTTATTTATAATGATTTAGCCACTTCTGATGCAAGGGGAGAAAAAGTCTAACCAGCTTTTTGGCATCATTATGTAAAAGTTAAACTACAGTGGGAACAATCTGCACTGATATCTGCTGGCCACAGCTTGCTGCTAAGCTAAGCTAAGCTGATGTCGCTGATTAAAGATCAGAAATGCAGAATGAAACTGAATATTTGTTTTGATCATCAAACTGCTGCTATAATGACTGATTTATGATGTAATGAACATTTCAGTTACATATTAGACATTATCCATTGAGGTGTTTTTGAAAACATCACATCTGAAAATCGGTTATAAGAAAAAAAAATTCTTTTGGAGAAATAACGAAGTTTTATTCAGACTGGATCTACAAACCATCGAAACCAACTTTTATCTGATGGAGGAATGATGAAAGTACTAATTCTTCACTGTAAATAATTATCAGTTAGAAGTGAGAGCTCATGACTTAAATGTATCTAACTGTATGTGAATATAAATATGAAGCAGCAGGCCAGTTTGATTTTGAGCTTCTCTTTACTGCAGAATCATCTAACCAAACATCACGTCATCAGTTTTAGGAAGCAGAGATGTAGAAGTATAACATGAGCATAATTCCCAGTGAGCTCACATTTCTAATGCTAAAAGCAGAGTGCAGGAAATGGAATAAGGCATTAAAATTTAACACAAAAAAAAGAGGTTTTAATTCTGCTCATCTGGGATACATAGTGCTGATATGTGGAGGGTGAAAAATGACTGGGATATCAATAAATAAATGCAAAGTTAAATAATTTAATACATGATTAAGTTCCAGACACATATTTTGTTAATGGAAAAGGACATAGTTAAATTACTGAGTTTATTTTTTTATCTACACGCCTATACATGAACTACTACTTATGCTATTTATTTATTTGCTGTTTATTTGGATATTTATTTGTATTTGCATGAAATAGGATATAGTTATCGTAAAGTATTTATAACTTAAATATTTCTGCTCTACCTCTACCCCTATGTTTACATCATTTTATGATTTATCATAAAAATATAAATAAAATAAAATAATGCATCACTACATGAGTTATCGGGGTGTAGGGAACATTAAATGTGCTGTTATTTAATGTCATGAATATAAAACTTCTCCAACAGCAGTGGGATCCATCTCAGCTGCTATAGAAGTCCAGTATGTGGAGGAGTCACTGTATTAAACAGCTGCAGATGCAAACACACACACACACACACATCAGAGGACAAATAAAAACATCATGACATGAACACACACAGTCTGGCTGCATGCTGAATGACCAACCGCGGTGTGTGTGATGTGGGTGTTATGTGGAGGAGCATTATAAGATGAACAGACAGACTTCTCCTCCGTTGCAGCATAAAGTCTCCAACCGGATCTCAGACCCGTCACTGCCGACGCGCTCCGAGTCCTTCAGCAGCGGAGGAATCCAGCAGGCCCGGACTCCGCCCATGCACCGCTCCATGGAACCACAGGTGAGCGCCGTACGCCCTCGTTCTGCCTCTTAAAGGGTCATTTCAGCTGTTTAGTTTTCCTTTTTTAATCAAAATGCAAGTTTATGAACAACTGAAGAGGAATTTGAGGGTTTTAACCAAGTTTTTTCTGGTGAGTAGGATTTATTTACTGTGCTGGGAAGAGGTGGACACAATGCAGAGGTTGTGATTATGTGGTGCCTTTTGCACGAGTGTTCGTTTCCGACGTGATTAAAAAAAAACTATAAAGTGGGTTTTTTGTGTGTTTGATGACACTAAAAATGCTGTTTAGTTCTGGAGAAGATGGAGGATGTAGCTCCCATTATATGAAAGACGAGTTGGAGGTCATGGGCTCATCTAGTCTCATCAGTCAGGGTCCAGCTGCAGACTTTGCTCATCAGACCTCTGAGCCAATCAAATCAGAGGATTAAATGAAGATGAAGCAACTAAATTTGCACCGATTTCATGACAAAAGCACTAAAAAACAAAATTGTAGTATTTGAAATCATCAAATAGATTTTCTATCACTTTAATTAGATGAGTATTTAGTAAATTTCTCATTTTAAAAAAATTAATTAGATTTATCTTTTAAATAAAGCTTATTTGACTTGAAATGAATCTGATGCATTGCTCAGTCAGAGTTGGGCTTGTGTGGAATAAAACCTTGAAAACTACATTTAACATGAACAAAATACTGGTTTATGTCATCTTATATTGAAATATTATGTTATAGTTAGTGACAGATATAGCTCAGCAGGACAGATTAATAAGTTTAGCACTTTGCATATTTTAATCTATGATGTCGGCTATTTGCATCACTTAAAATGTGCAATAAGTACACTTCTTTGTTGGCAATGTCATACAAAGAGCAGTTTTCTAAATGTATGTGTAATGTACACCTACTTTTGCATCATTATACTGTAATACATGAACATATAATCTCTTTTATTAGTGCAGTGGCTTTAAAAGGGGAACAGCTCAAAGCAGCACAGCCAATGTGTGATGGAAGTTGGAGTAAAATATCCATTCCAGCCATGGCAGATCTGATATGAATGAAATAAAATAACTATTTTCTTTACCTCTGTGTCAGAAACAGGTTTAGACAGGGTGAAATTGGCTGAGAGGTCTGTGCAGTAGGCAGACACATTGTCCTTGTCTCCTTTGTCCTGCTGTTTGTAATCCAGCAATTAATCTCAGCAAAACATTTCAAAGCAGTTGTTGAATCGTAAAATGCAGCGGGAGGAGACGGGAGGAGCAGCTGTAAGCGAGGACGCATCAGTGCAGCCGCTGTCAGTGTTTATGGCGTCTGTAAAGGCAAAGGAGGCTCATGTTAATCCCTCACTTTAAATGTAGTTTTTGGACCCTCTGCTTGGCGTCGGAGCATAATCCATCCCTGTTCAGGTGTGCAGGCAGGCTGTGGAGGTTCTGGTTCTTGTTCTGGTTCTGTTAGAGTTCTCTGCTTATATTCTGGCTCCGTTTTGCTCGGCTCGGCTTTCCTGCAGTGGGAACTGCTGAGTGTTTCTCAGACATGTTGGAAGACTTTTTTTAGACGTTTTTTTTTGCTGTGACCTGTGTGAACGCACCCCGAGGTGTGCGCCTCTGACCCTCTCTCTCACTACCTCTTCCCTCTCATTACTCCTTCTTCCTCCTGACTTGCCTCCTGATCTCATGTGAATCCTGCTCCTGCTCTTCCTCCCCGGCATCGCCTGTCTCCTGCCTGTGTGTGTGTGTGCGTGTGTGTGTGTTCAGATGGCCCACCTGGTGCAGGTGAAGAGTCACGGCCTGTCGGGCTCCCAGTCTCTGTACGACCCCCACGGCGTGTCCTCCTCCACCTCGGCCTCGCCCTCCCCCTCCCGGCCTCCCATGCCCCGGCAGAACTCCGACCCCACCTCCGACACCCCTCCTCCCCCGCCCCTCTCCCGCCTGGCGCCCCCCCTCGACAAGCTCGACCGCAGCTCCTGGCTGCGGCAGGATGACGACATGCCGCCCAAGGTCTCTGCATGCAGCCACCTTTGTGTGTGTGTATGTGTGTGTGTGCATGCATGTGTGACTTTACCTTTATTTCCACAGCCTGACTTTGTGATCGAGCATGTTCGATTGATTTTTTTCCCCATCTTTTGTTGTTCTTTGTGTCCTTTGAAGCATTTTGTTTGTCTCTGTTATTTTTAGAGGATGGCTCTTGTCTGTGAACATCAATGCAAATCTCAAAGTCTGCCGGCAGCAAAGATAAAAGAATTCTTATCTGTGGAGAAAAGCACGGAGCAAGTTTGCTCTCACACCTCTGGCTGAATTTTCCCGTCTAAGCGACTCTGCTGCTGCAGCTCCACATGTTCATATTCATTGTGTTGGCTGAAGCATGCAAAGCTTCAGTCTGAATTGGATCAGTAAAAGCAGGTTCTGAGCCAACTTTGAGATTCAGCTAGTCTCTAAGTCAAGTCGCATTCATCCCAATGACCCATGAAAAATCTGTTTAACTTTAACTCAGATTTATAGAACATAAATGCTGTGTGAGGGAACATAACTCACATATGACGGCTCGCCGCTTTCAGGTTCCTCAGAGGACGACCTCCATCTCTCCGGCCGTGGTCAGGAAGAACTCTCCTGGAAACGGTCCTGGACTCGGTCCTCGGCCCGGAGCTCACCTCATACGGGCCAGGTACGCTCACACGTCCGCACACGGCTGACCGGATTTCAGCGGTCTGCTTCCTGTTTGAGACGCCGCGGTGTTTGTGTTGCTGTAGCAACCCTGACCTACGGAGGACGGACATGTCCATGGATACGCCTCTGAAGAGGACGAGCAGCGGCAGCTCCTCCAGCTCCAGCACCCCCAGCTCCCAGGGAGGCTCCAACGAGAGAGGTGAGCACATACACACACACACACCTGAACACTGACCGACACTTTGAACAAGTCTGAACCTTTAAGCAGTACTTCGAAGATCCACCAGGACTCAACCGAGTCCTGGCTGGTGATGGAAAAAGCCCACGTAGACCTCTGTCCCCATGGTGCCCCGAGACACACCAAAGTAGTAGATACTGTAGTACTATGTAGTACAATAATTTTATATAAATAATTTCACATAAGAGGGCATTAAATCGCAAACATTCAGCTTTCAAAAATCTTTGTTACAAGAAATTCACCCACATGTCTGAGATCTGCTGATTTTAATGTCGCATAAAAGAAAACGTAGGTAAGAAAACATATATTAAGGTGTCACATTTAATTATAAACTAACCATTAATTAACACAGTGACTTTATAATTAAATCCTAAATTATTAATTCATGTGTCATCATCAGTATTTTAGCTCACTGTTGGTCTTCAAATATGTAAAACACTCTCCTGCAGGTGTTATTAATGTTATGAATAATGAAGTAGATATGGTATTTATTAACTGTTGTAAAAAAACAAAAAAGATCCCAGTTGGTTTAACAAATAAATAAAATAACTTTTTTTCCTCTTTAAATATTTCGGATAACAGCACAAACTTTATTTTTCTTAAACAAATTGTGCAATTGAAAAAAGATTGCGTAAAGTAAAAGACATGGAGTCAAGCTAACAGCTTATTTATGATGCGGGGATAAAAGATGACTAAAACAAATTAAAGGGAATCGGTGACTATCTTGTTATTAGTGGATATCATTTCATCTGTTGGGTGTTTTTAATACTGAAGAGCTTTCCCATCTTCGGGTGGAACCCTGCTGAGATACCGAGCCCACCCAGAAGATGGCACACGGTGCAGCAACCTGTATCGGCTAAAGTAAACACCTGAGCTGATTCTTCCTTTTCTTTTTATATCACCACTTCAGCAAATAATTGTGCTTCTAAAAATATCTCCATATGTCACTTTTGTCCTTTAAAAAAGTCTCTCATTTTCATAACATCTCAGCACTCTTGAAAAATGTCCTCAAATCCCAAAAAAGTAGTTTTCTGTGGAAATCTGAACATTTCTGTCCCTTCTCCGACTTAGTTATATTTCTCTGCTTTTGTAAATTAAATATGTAAATGGATTAGACTTGATTTGAATTTATCAAGATATCCCCATTTTACAAATTAGTACACACTTTGATGTAATGTCCTTATTTCTGTTATTACTAAAACATTTAGAATAGTCATTCCTTCATCTTCATTTATCTCCACTCTGTGGAAACCAGTTTTCTCTACACAAAAAAGTCTTTATTTCTCAAAATTTAATAATGTCTTCATCTCCCAAATATACACTCACCAGCCACTTTATCATCTTTACTGTGCTGGTGCTGGGTTAGACCAACTTTTTCCGGCAGAACTGCATTAATTCTTGGAGTCATGGATCCAACAAAGTGATGGGAACATTCCTCTGAGGTTTTGCTCCATATTGACATGAATGCATCACACAGTTGCTGCAGATCTGTTGGACTGAGATGTGGAGGCTGCTGGAGTCCAGTAATGCCATCATCATGGTGGAGATGATGTGAGCTGTGTGACATGGAACATCATCCTGCTGGAAGTAGCATCAGAAGATGCTCCACTGTGCTCAGAAAGGGATGGACATGGTCAGCAGCAACACTCAGGCAGGCTGTGCTGCTTAAACCATGAGACCTTAGTATTAA
>JAVQJG010270310.1:0-12644 GCA_036024015.1 Craterocephalus amniculus
CTTCTTGAAACGGAAAACTCAGAGTTTCCCCAAACTCAGGGTTAACATACTCAGAGTTTCCACAAAACCCGCTTCTTGAAACAGGCCCCAGGTGCTACTGCAGAACAAGAGGCTGCTCCTCATGCTGTTTCAGATAAAACAGTCTCTCTGCTGCCAGGTTTGTCCAAGTGTACAAAGGAAATCTTTAAAGGGATACTCCACCCTCAGAATGATGCGCCTTCATTTGTTTACTCACCCTCATGCTGATTGAGACGTTGGAACACTTTCTTGTAGCCGGAGATATCGGGAGGTTTACCATTTGGCTTTCCTCGGCTACAACGATGCTAAATAGAGCCCGGTGAAAAAAGTCCACAAAAACTTGTCAATATTCCTCTATACTGCTCGTCCAATGCAGTCCGCGGGTCCTGTGTCGGTAGCGTCCATTACTTATTCACAACGGCATGATTTACTATATTTTTAGAGCCCAAACCGATACTTCCTGGATGCGCGTACCTGCGCAATGCACGCTCGCGTGTGCCACTGCCGCCAATGCATCCAGCGTCACGCCGCATGCCGCGGCAGATTGGTGCGCCATCTGCAGTGATGATGGCTCTGTATCGGACCTTTGTAGTGAAGAGGGAGCTGAGCCAGAAGGCAAAGCTCTCGATTTACCGGTCGATCTACGTTCCTACCCTCACCTATGGTCACGAGCTCTGGGTAGTGACCGAAAGAACGAGGTCGCGGGTACAGGCGGCCGAAATGAGCTTCCTCCGCAGGGTGGCCGGGCTCTCCCTTAGAGATAGGGTGAGGAGCTCGGTCATCCGGGAGAGGCTCGACGTTGAGCCGCTACTCCTCCGCATCGAGAGGAGCCAGATGAGGTGGTTTGGGCAACGTCCCACCGGGAGGAGGCCGCGGGGTAGACCCAGGACCCGCTGGAGGGATTATATCCCTCAGCTGGCTTGGGAGCGCCTCGGGATCCCCCCGGATGAGTTGGCTGATGTGGCCGTGGAGAGGGAAGTCTGGGCTTCCCTGCTTAGGCTGCTGCCCCCGTGGCCCGACCCTGGATAAGCGGAAGAGGACGGTACGGTATGGTACGGCCATTTTTGCACATAATTTAAAAGTAATAGTCAGGATGGTAATGCTGGTAGGTCCAATAAAAAAAGAAGAAGAAAAAAAAACAGCTCTAGATGCAAAACAGAAGCAGCTTTCACCTCAATGCTACCTCACATCTGGCAAAATTCAACTATGAAGAAAATGTACCTTCTCCACTCATCCACAAAACTAAATGTGTTTTTGCTCACATCCCTCATTCGGAATAATCAACGTGAAGCAGTGACATGGCATTCACAGCGACTTTTGAAAGAGACCATTCCTTGTGAGAATTCCTAGGCAAAGAACAAAAAAAAAAAAACGTGGTCTTTGGCAAGCAAGCTGAACCTGAGTCAGGTTTGGCTGCCAAGCAATGCACATGAAAAAAAAACATCTGTCAAGGTTTGAAGTTGGCCGGAACCTGGCTGTAGAACTGTTTCATAGTATCAGAATCTGCTGGCAGGATTGTGACATCTGATAAAAATGAATCTGTTTCTGTAGCTCGGATTGTATTCCACATTGTTTTAGGACCATTAACAACACGGTCTCCTGTGATGTTTTAATGCAGGGAGCTGTTTTCTCTCCAAATCCCCGCTGAGCAGAAACAGGAGGTCAGATAACCAGAGATCCATGAACATACACAAAGCCCTTTATCAAGCTTGAGCACTTTCTTAAAATCTCTTGAGACTATATTATCTTTGTTCAGAGATTTTTGCTGTATTTCAGGCTTGTTTACTCCCTACTTCATAACATTTCCCTTGTCTTCTTTTATTGTTCACTATTGTACTGTCACTTTTTAAAAACCTTATTTACAGCCTTGTTCTAAGTTGTGCCATCTGTTTTCTTCCTATTAAAATCAGAATACAAGCAGCAACGTCAGTAGTCTCCAGCCGCCTCGTCAATTAGTTTTACCACCACGAGGCATCGCATTGCTTTAATTGAATATCATACTTAAGTGGGATAAAATTTCTCAAACTCCAGTAACTGCTTTCCCCCATCCCAGATATTTACAGACAGTCCTTGCTAGACAAGATCAGGCTGAAAAACTGAATCAGTTTAGTGTTTTTCCAGCACAAGCGCCAACCAGTTGCTTGCTCTGAAGAAATAGTAAATTGTTTCATCTTTTCAAGATGACATTCACTAATGAAATATTGTGAATATAAGTGAACATAAGTTCCCAATATCTCATAAGACATATTTTCAGCTGGTTGCCTTCTTTTTTTAGTTCATTCAATTTTATTTAAGTTTTTTTTTTTACTGTGTACATGTGTCATGTAACCTCTGATGAGAGTTCAGGCATTTCAGTCAGAAAATTTTCATGCCACTGGACAATAATTAATTATTGTGTTAGTCAGACCAAAACAGGACTTTTAAAATCCCTGTTAGTGTGTAATCCTGACCAGAATCCCATAAAATAGAGGCCCTGACAGCTGGACTAACAAACCCAAATAGTTCAGCGATCAGCTTGGATGTATATGCCTAACTGCTCTCAAAGTATATGCTCAAATGTTCTCCAAAGTTTCAATCTTTTACATTCAGTGTAAAAACACAGTGCAAATACAACAGTATTTTCCAGCAGTAATTCAATCATATTTTTTTCTTTTGAGAAATGCTTAAATTCTTCAAACGTTGTAACAAAGCAGCTTATTAAGACTAGATGTAAACTCACAGTCAGTAACATATATGATGAAATTGAGTTTAAATTCACTAATTGCAGCAAATTTGTCTGCATGTATAACAATATCTAACAGAGATGGGAACTCTGTGTGGGATGGGTGCCTACTGAATGCTCAGGTCAAACTCTAGACTTGTATCTTTCTTTCATATCTATTTGAATTTGAATATTTCAATTTAAGCAGCTTTAAACGTTTGTTTCAAGTCCTTCTTCTACTGCTTACAAACTAAGCTTTAAGGAAGCATCAACATAAAATTGCATTGTGAAGCAACAAGTATTGTGTTGCATTGTGTCAAATTCTTTCCACACCTACTTTGTTTTGTTTGAGTTGGGTTTTTATTTTCTGAATGAAAATTCCCACCAGTGGAAGAAGAAACCATCATGAAATGAGCATTTAGAGCACAGAGCATTGTGAGAGGACTCATTAGTGGAATTTCTTTCTATGAACATCTGCTGAATGGCTCTTTCCTGAAAAGCACTGTATGGCGAACACCATAATTTCTCACTGAAATGTCAGGGGAAACGACCGAATGGCAATTAATTTGCTCATGCACTTGTACTAGCCCACATGTTTTGGTGCACACACTCACATTCACCAAATCCCCAGAGATGAGTTAAAACACAAAGCTGTTGATCCAGGTGCCATCTGATTATTTGGGCCACTGGGAGTGTCAGGAAATTGGTGATAGATGCTCTCAGATAACCTCATCACCCCTTAAACTTACCACAAAGATAAATGGCCTCAACAAAAAAAAGACAGAAAAAAGTCATGAATCTGTTGCTGCTCAGTTCCTTTGCTCTATTATGTTACAACTTTGCCCTGAGGTGAAGTAAGGGAAAATACTTTGACCATGAGAACACAGCACACATTCATGTATATAACATTCAGCTGCTAAAGAAGGGATTCTATGTCTGTGTGTGTGTGTTTGTGACCCTCACACCTCTGAGACTGCTACTACAGAATGCATTGACAGAATGTGAGTTTTACTATTCTCTTTTCAACACACATCTATAACCTAATTCAAGCCATGTGTGTGTCTTTGCATACGACCGTGTGTGTGTGTCTTTGCATACGACTGTGTCTGTGTTTGTTCCTTTGTAGGTGTGGTAAATCAAGATAAAAGCATGTCTAGGTGTCTCCAGGTCAGTAACACAGCCTTCCACACAGTATAAATGAACCACAGCATCTGCTGCCAGTCACTGTCCGTGTGAACGACAGCCACGCTGTCTGGCACCAGCTGACCGTTACTCTCTGCTACAGACATCTCTGCTGTCGCAAGGGATGTGAACCATCTTTTTCAGATTGCTGTGGCAACTTAAAGTTTTCATGACATGATTATGACTTTGTGTAATTTTGTAATATAATACATTAATATTATGAAGTAGTTCTGTGCAATTTTAAGTCGAACATTCTTGTTTTCATGGAAATATTCGACTTTGAGGAGAGTTCTTGATGTTTTAATTGTATCATCGGTCATCACAACTTACACAAGGTGTGTGTGTTTGAATTAACCAGCTGTAAATGTTCATTGGTAAAACTACAGAACTCAGAAACCACTACTGAGCTGCTTGCCTTCCTGTCAACAAAGCTGTCAGCTTTTCACCCCCTGATGTTACCTCAACCTTCGCCCTACTTCGGTGAGCAGAACCACAGTCAAGTCAATTTTTCCATAACATTGGAATTTTTTGGTTCTAACAATGTAATGCAGGCATGTTTGTAACTATAATATAGTTAATCTGGAATAACTGGTTTATGAAACATGGCAAGACGTGTCACAGTCGTGTTGGACCTTAACCTAAGCCTTCAGGAATGTTAACATTTTATTTCCTCCTCATAAAACAATGAGGACTGCAGGTTTGATCCTCTGCCCTGACTTTTAAAATAAATTCCGCTGCTCAAGCAGGCTTCCTTCTCTTATATATTCAATAATAAGACCATTTTGGTGTTTAAATTAAATCCTGCCAAGCTGTTTCAAGTCCTTCTCATATAAACCCACTCAGCTGTAAAAAAAAAGTGCAGGAAAAAGAAGTGTCCCAGGGGTTCAGAGAACAACTACCACTCTGTTTGCAATCAAGCATGGAGATAACTTCACCATCGCGGGAGCACTGGGCATGTATGGACTGCTTTTTACCCAATACTGTGAAGGCTTTAAGGTATAGAAAAGCAACATGAAGCTCCCTAAAAAGAAAGTTGTTGCATTCTTTTCTTGAATTTTCTATGCCAGTAAAGAGTCTAAAATACAATGACAAACATTAAGAAAAAAGTTAAGTAGCACACTAATGAGGCATAATTTCACACTGGAAAGTTCCCATCTCCTGCTGTAAATGCGAAATGAGTGGCAGTCTATGCAATCTTTCATACACGCCATCCCAACTAGAGCAGCCAAGGCACAACATTTAATAAGAGCTTTATATTACTGTGATGGATTATCATGGTTCAAGTGTCTGCAACTTATTTACACAAGTACAGAGAATAAATGAGAGCTTCCTCTGAAGGCAGCAAAGTCTGATATCTGAAATGAAGGTAATAAATACTGAAGAGAAACAATTAAGACAGCCGCCACACAATTAGAAATAAAGAAATTACAGCACACCTACACTGCTTGTCACCGTTAGCTGCTTATACCTCTTCTCTGGTGTGCGTAGGTGTGCAGAGTGCTTGATTGACATCTCACTGATACTCATGTTTTATGCAAATGCTAATAAAGGCCAGGATGAATCAGTGCTGAGCAAGGGTCACACCAGAAACTGATGCTTATGGCCGAATGACACAGGTGCTTGGTAACATTTTGGATACATGCAGGTAAAGTGGTGAAGTTCAGTAGATGGGTAGTAATGACCACCACATGGTGTTCTGGGAACGTGGGAAAAGTAGTGGGTTAAGTAGTAAATTTGAGGTATTTTCAGACATATTTTCTATAATACAAAGAAGAAATGCTCTTTAAAAAAAAGTTTGTTTATAAATGTCTCATTGTGACCCACACAAACATTAGCAAAGTGGCGCTTTGAAATAAACCATCTTGGAAAATCTGAAGCTTGTGTCCGTGGATGGAGAACAGGAGAGTTTTTTTTTTTTCATTGGACTCGGACTGAGCAATGAAACAGGATTTCATGAAAAGTGAGGAAGTTTGAACTTTTCTTTAAGCTGGCTTTAGCAAAAGTTTTTATCAATCAGCTCTGACTGATTGACTTTGGCCTATAACAGGCAACATTTTCATCCAATCACCGTGCCAATTTCTTCTTCTCTTTTTATTTTTAAAGTGCCTACAATATTTTTTCAAAAAAATATTTTATTGTGATTTTGAAAGTGTCTGTCCTTCTAAACACCTTCTGATACCTCCCTTGATGGATTAGTGTCACAAGCCATCTGGCAGGCCAGACTGGCCTGGTTCTGCCTTGCTTACGATAAAACAAGGCACTAAAAGAACCCATGTTTCACTGAGGTCAATGAAAAAAGTAATCTTGATCCACAGCAGAATGTAAAGCATTCTTCATGTGTCCATGCTAAGCTTTTCCACAAATTGAATTAAATATGACTTGCTGGTTTTCAAATAATCTTATCAACACAGGCAGAAAAAACAAGTAGTGATAAAGAATTTGAAATAAGGTAAAATGGATCGCATCTAGGATATTCAAAATCTTTCAACAGATAACACACACACACACACAAGGCTTGCATCAAATAAGCCTATCTACTTCACAGTTGATAAAAAATACATTAAAACCGAATTTGTTTGTTTACTTTCGATGTCAGAAGTTTTGATAAACATTTACAGTTTTCATATCTTGACACAGAAATAAAAAACGAATACAAAAATGTATTCTTCATCAATGTTGTGTCCTCCCTGCTCCAGCTCTCAAAAATAGGAAATCAATCTGCCTTTGACTAAAGCCAGAACTGAGAGCTGTCCGTCTCCCCTGCTTACACTGTCTACACCAACCTTTGGAGAGATTCTAAGAGCACTAAGACATCCAGGACTAGCACATACCACACCTGTAAAACAAAATAGTCATGTTTACTGTGAGGACCTCTGGTTTGAGAGCCTGATTTCACAAGAGAACTGCCAGCTGAAGTAACTCAGATCACAATGAATTGCCAATGTAAGGATAAGAAAGTTATACCTATCTGCAGTTGTAATCCACTGGGAAGGAGCAAAGGACTATAATGGTTTGAAGAAAAATAAACATTTTTATTCTAATTCTCCCACTATATGGCTTTTTTCATTTCTATGCATTTTAATGTTGATTTGAATTAGAGATGCTCACTGCCAATATGTACTTTACCAAGAGATCCCTATGGCACAGAGATTCTCTTTAAAGATTCATAGAGCAGCTTCAGACCCCATCTCCCCATGTTTAAGCTCTCCGAGTCCCAATAGGGATGTTAATATATTGCTCCAGATATTCTCACAGCAAGCTTGTTGGAGAGTGAAAATTACACGCATTGAGGCATAAAGATATTTTACAATTACAGTTTTTCCAATTTGATTCCTCAGCAAAAAATTAAATAAAGACTGGAAATAACAAGGGCTCAACAAATGCTGGAAATGCTCTTGCCGGCGTTCCCAGTTCAGTGAAGCACTATAGGATAGAAGTCGTATTGTATGTGTCAGTAAAGATAAAACAAACGGGCTGAAAGGACTCTTCTGCGGTCTTCTGTCTGTCTTAACACAGATTATCCTTTTGGACCTCTGGATTTGTTTTTACACACATACTGTAAAGCACACACTTACCCTGGCTGATTTAACATGGTCTTCATTTGTTTTCTGCTCCTAACCTGCTTTGTTTCCACAGATCATCTGGAAACTCCATTCATGTTAGCAGCTTTAGAGATACAGTAAAGATGGAAATCAACAAAATCTACAGTAAATGTACAGCCTGACAGCACCCTCTTTCTTCCATTAACGCCATAAAATGAACAGATGGTGAAAGAAGTGAATTTCTTATGCTTGAGAATTCTTAACAGTCTCTTAAAATGGTGACAGCTCTGAAAAATCCACCACTGCTTTAGGTAGTGAACTGGGTCTACTTTCCCCCAAAGGACCAAATGATTTTGGTTTTCATTGGAACAAGTAAAAATAAACTCTTTATTTTTTTTATTTTTTTTATTGTAAATCCAAAATGTATTTGGAAAGGTTTATATTTATACCGGGTTACAGGTTGGTTTCACTGTTTTATTGCTTTTTAAAATCAGAAATGTGGCCATACTTTTTAGAAAATAGCTGCTGGGCAAGGGCAGAGCTTGAAAGCTGGCCAGGGTGACACTGGCCCCTCCACAAAAAACGAATTCATCTTTATATAGAACTTTATTAACATATTGCTATATTTTCATTTGATAATCCAGAATAATAAAGTAAAGACGTTTTATTTTTCACATGTCTCTTATGTGGCCACAGTTAGCACAGCAGTATGTACTGTAGGCTACTTTTCTTTCTAAGTCTATGCAGAATGAATGTGTACTGAAAGGCAATGTGTGCTGCCTCCTCATAGCACTCTGCTTTATCTTGCCCTGCAATTAATGCTAGGTTTAATTTCGGTAAGCATGGGTTGCATCACTTTGGTGGTGGGTATGGGTTCAGGGTCAAATAGCAGCAGCTAGAAATCTAACTGTACACAGACATGCCACACACGAGGACTTTCAAGTTGGCCTCAAATTGCTCATTTTTATTTACTAAACGCTAAAATGTCATATTATGTAAGAAAAAAGAATGAAGAGGTGATGATGAAGAGCAATGGAAAAACTGCAGTAATTATGAAAACCTAATGTATTCAGGCTACTGAGAATACGGAAAATAAAATACAATAAAATAAGTTAAAATAAAATAATATAGGGCAATATAGGTAGATACAACATGAAATCATATGCAAATGCTTTAAAAAAAATACCACAGTATTGGAAGTTATTGTGCTATAATATAAAATGCACACATTGCACTTGTGTGTAGAAATGGGATAATCATGTTTCCGTTGCAAAATCATTACAAATTACAAAGCCACTCTTTATCACCCAAAGCCCACACCGTGTAACCAGACTGCTTAACATCCGTTCAGCCTCTCTCTCTCTCATTTGGCAGCGATCCTTTCCAGCGCGCAGCGTCTCTCCAGCATCAGGGTCTGGTCCGATCGCCTCAGCGCGCAACAGAAGGCTCACAAGACCGGACCACACAGCGCACGGGACAACTTTCACTTAACGCATGGCACTGCCTTTGCGCAAATGCGCGACGGACACTCGTCACGGAGGAAATTGATGGAATCATCTGGCGAAAAGCCCCACTGAGCGTTTCTGAAGTGAACATTTATGTGCATTTGCTTTCCAAATGCACTACAGGATATCCTTGTAAATATCCCGCTGTAGGTGTAGAAGCTCCGAGACCTGAGGTGAATTTCTGACTGACATGGATCTGTGGGGGATTTATGTGTTTCATCTCATAACTTCGGGTAAGTATTACCGAATCCCTCTCTCTCTTCATTTTATTTTACTTTATTTTTACTAAATTTATCTAACAAAACAACCAACTCGGGTGTGAATAAAAATCTGTGATCAGACAACTTAAAGGAGTTTATGGTTCATTCCTCTCATTAGTCTTTTCCATCAATTTATCTGATTATAACAGTTGCCTTATTGCGTTTAAACTATTTAACAATAACTTGATGATAAATGGTCATAAATCAGCGGGGGAGTTTCATCACAATATGGGTATGCTTTGCAAAACATGTTTGAATATGTACGTATGCGTGTGGGCGCCTGTGTGCATCCATGCTTTTAGTGTGTGTTGCTGATATTTTTGTTTCTCCATTTTGGCATCTTCATTAACAACATAAAATTGTCAATCAACATGTAAATGTGTGTATCATAAATGGTTTAATCAGGTACTAAAGCATTGTATTAGATCTATTTTTATACAGAATAAGTGTAGGCTATTCTATAGCACTCAAATGTGTTATGGTTAAATTTCTTTATTGTCTATTATTATTATTATTGTTGTAAACCCACTGAAAGTGACCAGCAGAAGTACCTTCATCAGTCACTGCACTGAGTGTCGCTGAGGTACTTGTTTTCTGTGTAATTGAATGAAGCTGGAATATTGATTTTTATGGCAACAATCCCCAGTCTTAAGAAAGGAGAGGTGTGTGTTATTGGCTTCAAGTGTCCCTTTGTCACTGAACACAAATGTGTCAATTTCAGTCCAGCTGCCACAGTGCCAACTAATGTGATTACCTATGTCCTCCCATGACCACAACAGCAGAGAGAATCATTCTCTCACTGACTCAGGCTTGCTTAACAAAGGCAGAAGCATTAAACCACAACTTAGCCTGTTATATTATTAATATGATTTCCACTTTGGAAGCCATTCATGAAGGAAAGGAAAGGAGATGCCAGTTAGAAATGATGAATGGAATCAATATAGCCGTGAATCCGCTTCTCTCTCTCTGTACTGATTGGATTAACAAAGAAGACACCTCTGTCACATTTCAGCTTTTTTTTTTTGGTAAACCTGTGGACTAATGTTGAATCTGTGACACAAGATGGAAAACACAAAGTGCAATGCGTTGTTAAAGTTCCTATATTTTGCTTCTTCTTAAAATAGGCAGCCAAAATCAAACCCAAAAAGGTTAGACAGTATATTCAGTTTGGATGACTCAACTCATTTATGCAGCATTCTGAGCACTTTATGTGGCATCCATTGCTTATATGAACAGGAGAATCCAATTGCATGATCTCAACCTCTCTCCAAGCCACAATTTTCAAGAAAGAGCTGATACGACAAACATCAGAATTTCTCAGCAAGAAGTAGTGACCATTATTTGAAAGAACTAATTTTTTTCTTTTCTTTACCTGTTCTTTGCTTGGTGAAATCAATTGAGTTAAAGATTTGTGTGTGATCACAAATAACTGCTCATAAATACCAAGCAAGGGGTACATATTTTCTAACAAGAAAAAAAATCAATTAATACTTGCAAAAGCAGAAAGACATACTGTGGCATTCTGAGGTCTGGTAGTTTGGAAACAAACAGGCTGTGTTTAAAAAGCACATCCTTTTTTAAATGCTAACTTTTTCACTTTTCAGAATATGACAAAATACTTCTCGTACTCATCAAGTCTGCAGATTAGGTAAATACAAACTCAGATTAATGATGATTTATTCAAAAAGCTTCTCAGATCTTTACGGGGGGATTTCGGCACACTTTATAACTTTGCTTCAGTTCAGTGAAGTCCATAGGAGTTTGTTTATGCACAGCTTTTTTTAAATTCCCACTACAGAATTTCATCACATTGAGGTCTGGACTTTGCCTGGTCTGTTGCAACAACTTGATTGCATTTTAATTTTCAGCCAATCAATTGGGGATTGAGTATCATTGTTATGTTGCATGACCAAATTTCAGCCAAGCTTTAGCTGTCTGACAGATGACCTTACATTTGACTCAAGAGTTCTTCTCAATCCAGAAGATTCCATGGTTGATGTGGTGACTGCAAAATGCAGGTCCTTAGTGCTGCAAAACACCTCTGCACCTGGCCATATGAGCAGTTTGTGCTTCCGTGCTGTGTTTGGTCCTTCTTACTTAATTTTGTTCTGGTTTTATCTTTCCAAAGGTGATTGTGTCAGAAGTTAGGTAGTTTCTTATATGCAACTCTGCAAACCTCAGTCGCCACATGAACTGCAGTATTCGTTTTAGAGAAAATAGGCATTCCTTTGGAAACCCCTCCATGCATGCCAAAATAAGTATTCTTGTGGTAGTGTGATTGACTTTAACATTTAACCAGAAGCCTGTAGAGTCTGAGATGTAGCTCTGGGGTTTTTGCAATTTCCGTAAGCGTTACATGATCTGACCTCTGGGTGAACTTAATGGGACATCCACCCCTGGACAGACTCAGTAACAACTGTCCAAAATGCTTTTCACTTGTGAATAATCTTTCTAGCTGGGCTCTAAATTATTTGTAGGTCAGAAGTCTTTGTACATCTCTCTCTTCTTAATGCCTACCGCAATAAGAAGCAACATCTTGACTTAGTTTCTGTTCAGTATATAATGACATTGTGTGATTTTTTTTTTTAGTTTGATGTTATATTTTTTAAGGCCTGGTGAAGATTTTACAGTAAATGTTGTTTTTTATGTTGAAGTAAATTGATTGAGGGTTTACTTTGTTATGACCCGTCTAACAAGACATGTAATCCAGACATTTTAAGTAGGCCCTATTGTGGTTCCACATGAATAGCACAATCAGAAATCTTTCAAGGATCCTGCCAGTACAGAAAATTGCTGGTGATGCAGGTTAATCATTTTATGAAAACGATTTTAGAATTGTGGAAGACATTTATTTTACTTTCTGAATTTCCATAAAAACTTCATTGATTAAAAGGTATAAACACTTATATTTTTACCTTGTAATGAGGGTTATCACTGCTTTGCAGCTTTAGAATAGTTATTGGTTAATCTCATAATCATAGTTAAAGTTATGGAACAATTCATAATTCATTTAGAATTATATACTGCATCTATTTCATCATATCAATTGATCTCTTGGGACTTTGGTTTGTTAAGTGTCTTCTACATAGGGCAGGGCGATAATTCGATAACGATATATATCGAAAATAGACGCGTGCGATAGAAAAAAAAAGAGGGTCGATATAAAGTTCGATAGAGAAAACACACTCCTTTTTTTCATTACAGCCTATCTTGATACTAAGTCTAACGTCCTTCAAACCAATCACAAACACACACTGAGGCACGCTCCCCCACCAAGCCCCGCCTTCCTCCCACACAACAACAGAGCGCACATGACGCTAAAGACGTTTGAATGGTGCTGCTATTTGAAACTGTAAGCGGAGATATGAGGAAGTTACACAGAACTCAGGTTGTAGGTTCTGTTACTGAGGCAGTACGGATCTTTTACACGGACAGT
>JAVQJG010270333.1:0-17819 GCA_036024015.1 Craterocephalus amniculus
TGCCAAACTCACACACACACACACACACACACACACACACACACACACACACACACACACACACACACACACACACACACACACACACACCCACACACACACACACCTACACACACACACACATCTCCATCATCTCAGCTCTCCATGGTCTCTTCACCCTTAATGAGGCAGCTTGATTATGCAGCCTGCTGGACTAAATTAAAAAGACTCATTTACAAACAGAGCAGGGTGGGCTGGTCCAGCTGATATCGCCTGGCTGTGAGGCATCGGCACACACACACACAGACACACACACACCAATAACCACAGGAGCTGCAAACAAGTATACCCAAATCTATAAACATATTGATTTCAACTGGACAGTCTGGACTTTAACTGGACAATAATAATAACAGTAATAATAACATTTTAAGCCGTTATGTTTAGTTTTTTTTTATCCTCATTATATTCTCACATGTAAAACTTTTTTCACTCACATGACAGTAAATCTTCTTAAACCAATAGATGTTTGATGCTGAAAACCACTTTTTATTCTTTTTTTTCTTTCAATCTTTGTCAAAAAATAAGTCCTGCTTCACTTTTCACAAAAAAACGGAGAGAAAAGTTAAATAAAACTGAATACCAAGCATGACAAACACTTAAATAAATGCCTAAATTCAACAACAAGCTTTAATACTATTCTTTGTAGGATTCAGTTCATTAAAAATAAACATGTTTTCCTTAAATTTTAGCAAAAAAAGAAAAAAAAAACAGGAATGGCAAATTTGGGAAGAAAATGCCACAACTTAAATAAATGTTTCTTTTAATCGACTAAGCTAATTTTTACAGCTGAAAAATTAAGTCTTAATAGGTGCAAACAGAAGTTTAAACTGATAGCTGAAAATCTGAAATGTCCTGTAACTGTTTTTATTTTCCTGGGAGATAATCTGGGATGAAGAAACTTTTTCCTAAAGCAATTTGATAACTAAAGAGTTCACTGTGGATCAGCCAATGAAATCAACCCATGGCCAAGACATCACATTAACCCCGTCTTTATTTCAAAAAACATCTTTTCTCCTCCTCCTGCAGGATGAATTGACTCTATTTTCTGCTTCTTTAGCTCAGTTAACCGTGAAGGTGGCTT
Source organism: Craterocephalus amniculus (assembly GCA_036024015.1). Classification (NCBI taxonomy): domain Eukaryota; kingdom Metazoa; phylum Chordata; class Actinopteri; order Atheriniformes; family Atherinidae; genus Craterocephalus; species Craterocephalus amniculus. Next base: position 1,124 of record JAVQJG010270333.1, read on the forward strand.
TAAATGCATCTTTTACACGTTAGTTTTCTTTGACAGTCGCCAAGCTTCAATTTGGAAATACTGCATGTGAAACGTAGCTTTTACAGAATAAATCACAACCTCGTGAAACGCGGCAGGTCTGCTCACTGCATGCTGTTATTATTGTGTTTCACGGGCAATAAGGCAGTGATTTATAGAGGGACTGACCACAGTGTTATGAAGTTTGGGAGAGTCTCAGCGTGAATGAGTGACTGGAATGTGGCTGTAGAAAATTTCAAGTGAAAGACGATCTTTTGTTCAAGGCTACAGTTTCCTGCTGGCTGAAGGGAGTTTTTACCTTGTCATATTTGGCGACGATTTCAGCCCGCTCCTGGTCCAGTTTCACCGCTGCATCCTGCTCCTTATCAGACGCTGGACAAAAAAAAAAGACAAAAAGGACAGATAAGTGGAAAGTTACAAACTTTATGGGGTGATGCAGCAATAAGACGTGACAGAGAATCTCATGTCAGCATAGTGAAGGTTAAACTTGATACAGAGATTTTTAATTTTTTATTTAAAGTTTCTAAGGTCTAGAAAGGAAAAAAACTTTGATAAGTATGCTTTTGTGTATCATTCTTCCAGAAAATACTTTCACATTCTGGAGATTTCTTGTAGCCACTGCTCTTAGAAATATGTCGTACATCAGAATGAGTAAGCTGACTGACTAAAACCTTCAGCTTGTGTCTGAACAGATCCTCCGCTTAGGATTTCACAGCATGTTTCAGAACATCATTGCTGTTGTTAAGCATCTATTTTGTTAGGTTTCAGGTTTTTAATCCAGGCTGTGTGACAGTAGCTTAAATATATTAATTCCTTCTGCCTGTTAAATATACAGTTATATTTTATAAAAATCTTGAAGCATTAATCAGTCTACTTCTGTTTACCAGTTAAAGAAATTTCTGAACATGAAATCTCTGCTACCGCCATTTATGGTGTGTTTGAATTTTAGTCGCAAGTTGGATTTTACAAGTGTCCAGTGGAATACACACACACAAAAAAAAGCGCCATTAAGTCAGGGAAGACTCACTAGCTCTGACTTCACCCAATAATGATGGCCGACAGGCCCAGACCCAACCTCCAAGCTGAATCAAACTCACCATTATTCCAGTTTCTTTTATTTCTAATATATAAATCCAAGCACTGTGAAGCCTTACTGTAATATGAAACAGGTACAACGTATAGAAAGGTTTTTTTGTCTTTCAGACAAATTTTCCTTCGCATAGAAGAGTTTTTTCCTCAGCTTCTAAATGCTAAATGTGGCTGAAATTACAGAGCAATTGAAAAGTAATTCTATTACCATTAAGTTAACCTATTGGCACCAGACGTACCATGGGACAGACGTGAAAAATAAAAATTTATTTAATTCAGAAGTAACTACACATCTTATACATAAATGGAAAACTAAGATTATTATGTGAATGCTGTATAATAAACAGGTTTATTTCTGACCGCTTGTCAGTACAATTTCTCTCTGATATCACTCAGGACACTTCTGATAACCTACAAAAAAGTAAAAACAAATTAATTTCAGACAGTTAGAAATAAAATGTTATCCTTAATTTGATGCCTTTTGGATGTAGGCTTCAGTTAATTCACATTAAAACTATAAATGAGCCAACTTTTGCAGCGCCTCCTTTTCCAAACATGTTAAATATGGTGACTTTATGAAACTACCAGTGAAAATTATGTTATATTCGCAGATCATGTTAGCTAAATACTCTAAATAATATGAGATTTATTCTACTAAAGCATTTAAATCAAGTATTAACAAGTGTAAAGTCTTAAATGCTAAGTTTTTCCTTAAAGAGAGTCATATTATTAAGATAGGTGGAAAAAAACCATCACCACCAAAATAAAGAGAAATAAACTAATCCTGCTTCATGTTTAGTGTCATTCAGCCTCGCTCTGCCATCACAGACAGGCTTTTATCCCATCTAGCCCCTCGACCCTGTTTGAGTGAGCTCAGCCAGCGAGGATCAGTGTGTGGATGAAGAGGAGCTGCTTGAAACCATGACGGGGACGTCACTGGTGTGCTGAAAGCCTCTCAGTGTTTTACATCCACACTGAAAACACCTCTCACTTCTCTTTGCTGCTCAGGATTGTAAATCAGCGCCAACAGTTTACACACCGCAAACACACACATACACTTCCTGATTCAGCCGACTGTGAGAGGCTCCAACACACACATTATTAAGTGGGGTCATGTTGTGTTTATGATGAATCCCGTGTGCAGCTTATAGTAATGGAGGATTAATAAATCACACAAACGAAGTGAGGAGAAGCAGCCGGTGGGGAGCGAGCGCTACAAAACACCTGGAAGAGGGGGGAGTATTTACACGCTCGTTTTCCAAAGCTGAAGGGTTTTATTGACAGCTGGACCATGTCTCCCTGCAAATCTGCCACACTGACAAACAGCAAGACGGTTTTTGAATGGGAAGTAGCATCAAAAGATGCTCCACTGTCCTCAGAAGGGGATGCAAATGGTCACAGACAACACTCAGGTGGGTTAAACTGGTTAAACCATGAGACGTCGATGCTAAAGGGCCCAAAGTGAGGCAAGAAACCCTCCCCACCAGCATATTTTCTCTTGTTCAGACCATTTTCTGTAAACCTTCAAGATGATTGTGTGTGAAAATGGCTGTAAACAGATTCATTCTGATGTAGGACACAAGTGTATGCATTAGTTCCACATCACGAGCAGCACACATTAAAGCCAACTTTTTTATTTCAAGTATCCTGAACTGAATTAAATCAGAAAATTTCCAACAGATGGAAAGTATTAAATGTTTAAATTCATTCCTTTTTTACAAGGTTATTAGCAGGTTTTGAGCCAAACTAAGTTACTTTTGTTTGCATAAAGTTCATTTTCTTAACTACAAATGGCAGTTCCTGATTGTCTGTCTGCTGAACTCGGTATGATCGGGGACTCGGCTCAGTTTGGGCGTTGCAATGTTCTGCAAGACTCCAGCCAATGACATGTTCCACTCCCTGGCAGGATCACCAAGAAAACTATGATCAATGCTAGCATCTGATGCAGCTCCATGTTTAGCAGCTTGTGCTAGAAACAAAGTCATTCTGCAGCATCAACCAATAGATGGACACGTTTCCTTCTTTCACTGTGTCGTCTTTTCCTTTGGTAATTGTTGGTGCAGTCCCGAGTCGTTCGTCCACACAAAGCAGACTTTCTGAGCAAATGGACTCAGATTTAACACCAGGGTCGCGTAAACGTCCAGAGTGAGAAGGAAAAGCAGGAGTCTATCACAATCTCCACCTTTCTTTGCCACAATAGGACCTTGATGTTGCAGACCGTGCATACAGAAGCTAATCTTGTAACTGGATGAAAAGAATTAGCCAGATTGAAGCATTTACAGCTGCTCGTCAGGGGGGCCGACACATCATTACTCAACGCAGGATGATGACGATGGTAAAGTAAGATGACTGGAGCAGCTAAAGTTCTTCCCTCCCAGCAGTTGTGTAATAATCATGATTCCTTTCCTTCGGCTGGGTTTACAGCCTTTTATTTGAGTCCAGTCATTCTTCAGCTTCCTGTGGGGGTCTCTGGGGTTCAGCAGGAGGAAAGGCTAAGCTGGAATTCCGAAAGGCTCCGAACAAACATGCTCCTTATTGAGCTGGCTGGCATTTTTATGACAGGATGGTGTGTGTCAGTGAAAGGCATGTCGCTGTGGGCTGCCAAGAGCACACACAGCGGGAGAAAAAGCGTCTGGGGACAAGTAAACAAATACAGTAACGCTTTTTATCTGCTGGGAATTCCACCCCAGGAGGCCCTGCCGTTCCCATAGTGAGGAGAGAGGAACTGGGGAGGAAATGGGATTCAGGCTTTTCTTGGTAGTGAAGCGAAGCCCCAATTCTCAGCCCTTCACAGACATTAGTATTCCACGGTGGACAGACTTAAGCTAAATGCAATTAGAGGCATTTCCATGCTTCAGGGATCACGCTGACATCTGTGACGGAGATTTATTTGTGTCTGAGGAGCTTCGGGTGAACTGGTGTAGTTCTGCAAAGTTTACAGTTGTGTGGAGAAGATCTCTTATGAGGAAATTTAAAAGCCACTGGGATTAAACACCCTGTTAAATTATAACAAGGTGCAGCTTGCGGACGGGAGGTAAACACCGGCGGAAGCTTAATTAAAGGACTATTTATGCTCAAGTAGCCGGATATTTTGAGGTGAATTAAATCTTTCCTCACTCTGCAGGGTTAGGGCACATTAGATGTGAGCTGGTTACTCAGAGATGATGAGACAAGGCCAAACCTTAACCCTTTAACATCTGTTTGTAATTCTTCTTAATGTTTTCTGCACCCTGCTGTAATGTTTCTAATGTTTGTATGTAAAGCAACTTGAATTGTCACAATTGTCACAAATAACCTTTCCCTTTAATAAAATGTGTGAAGGAAATAACTTTTTGTTTTGGTACATTTACTAGTCATTGCCACTTGCCATATTAAAATAATTATAATGTAGTATTCTGCTTCCTGGTTTCCATGAGGAGGCAAAAGTATTAGATTGTGTACAACAGGGTTTTGAGCAAAGTTTTACCATAAAATGATGCAAAATATCTCAGAGACTATAAATATGAAGATTTTGGCTTTCTAGGGTTAAAAAAAACATATTCTGATGAGATCAGATCCAGGATGATGTTCTGAAATAGTTTTTGTTTAAATGAGTTGATTTAATAGAGATAATAAAAAAATGAAATAAACCTTTTTGGTCTTTAAAAGTGAGGCAAATCCTCCATTAACAGTGCCTGGACCCCTATAATTTAATTTGTGTGTCTTTTAGAAATGATTTAGTCATTTTAAGTATCAACTGGGTTTTATTGTAATGTGTACGTAATTATAATGATTACAATCACTACTAATCAACTAAACTTCAACATGAAAGAAGATTTGAGTCTGAGAACTAACCTTGCCCTCATCATTTTGCTCACGTTTCATCAAACCTAACTCTCCCTCCACCCTCCCACTAAGCTGACCTTCCACCAGCGCCCCCCCAGCGATGAGCTCGCCATCATCTCCAGCTAACTGTCCCTATCCTGCTGGGACTAAAATGTCCCCATCCTTCACCCACCCTAACCAGCTGGAAGCTTCCCTGTCCTCCACTCCTTCACCCAACCGTACACCTTCACCATTCACATCACGAAGTCAGGCATTGCTTCGCTTCATTTAAAGATCCTTAAATATTTCCATTCACTCCTTTTCTGATATTAAAAGCTGCTGATGAGAAACAAAAGGAGCCAGGCAAAGAGATGATTTATATCTTGAGATAATTCTCCTACTGAGTGGGTCATGTGACAGAACACATTTGTGTTTGTTCCTCATTAACATTTGCTGTAGCAGACTAACAGTGACAATGATACCGTGACAAGAGTAGTCACAGTCCTGCTTGTTTCCTCTTTCTGCTGCTGTAATGAAGCTCTTTGTTCTGTATGTTTAGGAGTCATCTCATGTTATGGCTCTCTGCTCCCCTTCAAGCATCTCTCACAAACAACATCTGAACAAAGAGAGGAATAATCATGATAACAGTAATAACAGTGGAGGGGGGGGTAATTTCCCGTCTTTTGTCGCTTGGTTCAACTCCAAATACACCATTAGCTCCATTTACACCTGCAGAATAACACTCATCCTCCGTGTAGCTCAGGAAATGATCCTCAGACAGGATAAAAAATCATTTTGATGTTTTTAACCTCCTCGGACTGGATGTGCAAGTTTGACTGCTGACATTTGATCTCCAGAGGTTTTCCGTTCTCCAACGATTCAGCCTTCAGAAACTAGTTTTTCAACTTCTCTACAACCCTTCACTGGAAATTTGTTTCACTGTTAATGATCAGCTAAATCTTGCTTGTATTGTAGAAAAGCTTAAAGCTGTAAATATCTGTTTTCAGGTCTGGTGTGTTTCCGTGCTTCCACCTGCTCCTGTTGCATCAATCATGCACAGAAGAGCAAAGTCAATTATTTATGAGGAAAACTGACGGTTTAACCAGCCAGAATGTATGTTTTCATTTTTTTCCTCCATAATTGCCTTAATTTTGTTGTTCTAGATCCAACAAGGTGTTGGAAAAATTACTCAGAGGTTTTTTTCACCATATTGACATGACAGCATCACACAGTTGCTGCACATCCATGATGAGAATCTCCCGTTCCACCACATCCCAAAGGTGGAATATTGGATTGAGTTAAGGTGTCTGTGGAGGCCATTGGAGTACAATGGACTCATGGAAGCAGCATCAGAAGATGCCCTAATGGGCTCAGAAAGGGATGGACATGGCCAGGTAATAGACTCTGATTGCCTGTGCTGGTTAAACCAGTCCATGTTGGTACCATCCACCAGCAGCAGCCTGAAACCTTGATCCAAGTCATGAAGACTGAATAAAGCGGCTTATCCATTCTTCTGATTAAACGGTCAAACCAGCACAGCCATAAAATCTAACTTTGAATAAGTAATTTAAATTTAAATTCCTCAAATCTGAACACAAATCAGGCAGGAACATTAATCTGGATAAGATACAGTTCCACACACACACAATACTCTGAATTAAAGTGAAATGTCACACCATTGAATAAGAAATGACTCAGATGCTCATACGATGATGCAACTCACCACACACAAACACACAACCCAGTGTTTCCACTACACAACAACCGGTGAGGCAACTTCACACTAAACTATTACTGTATGTATCATTACTGTGCTTCCAAAACAGAGTCTGCCTGTGACAGTGTGTGTTTTCCAACCTGATGACCCCACAAATAACCTCAGGATGACAGATTCAATCACCCCACCTCTCCATCCTCAAGGCTCACTTACAGCTAAAGGAGCATTTTCTGAGCTTGTTACATGGAAAAAACAGAAATTTATCGGCCCGTCACCATGTGTTAGTTGCATTCTGTCACCATAGCATCGTATCTGGAAGCTATGTGTAAGCACATAATACTCTGCTGTTGTCTCTGGGCCGCTGTGGGTGACATCATCTGATGTGTACAGAGCTGCACTGATCTGTGCAACATAACATCACACTTACTTAGTAGCTGCCTGCTAAACGTGCAAAAGTTGTCCCACTTACACTGCAAAGCCCGAGCATGGGAGGAAAAATGTAAGAAACGGAAGCTTTGCATGTTTAAGCTTCATCAGTTTCAATTTATGGGTAATGGTTTAAATTGAGTAAAAGTTGTCACTAATTTTCAGTCCAGTCTTTGCACTTGACCATTTTCATAGGAAAATTTTTTTAAGCAGCTTAATACTGTCTTGTCAATCATTCAAGCTTTAAAACACCCTAAACTCACATAACAGACAACTTAGCAAAGAACCAGTTTGGCTATGCTTCTTTCAGTCTGCCATAAAACACTTTTATCTGGGATAAAACAGTTTAACAGACAAAAAATAGGATTTTTGCAACAAAGAGCCGTTAGTAGAAATTGGCATATCTCAGCAGTCTGTTTTGAAGCCTCATCAGAAATGGCCTCCATAACAGGGTGGCTGTTTAAGGGCCATTGCAGAGGGAAGGACACAGAGAATTGGATTCAGGTGAGCTTTGAAAACCAAATCTGTAGTATTATTTAGTGCTTGTGTGGCATTTTCCGTGAAAAGAAAAACTCACTATCGCTCTGAGTCAAAGAGAATTACACTAAACGTCTTCCCAGAAGGAAGATCAACCACCCCACCACATACCAGAGTGTTCACTAAACACGCAAACAAACCATCTGCATGGCTTGTTTAGTCAAGTAATCCCAACAGTGAAGTCCAACTATCCACTGGGACTGAATCTTTTCATCTTTTACCTCTTTTCAAGCCATCCGCTGGATCCTCCAAGCGAGCCTTGGTCCGCATCGGTCACAGTTCAACCGGGTCCAGCACTCTAAAAGCCAACCTGAGCTCACTCATCCCATCCCAGCACTTTGTAACGGCACAAAGGGAGGAAACACGAGAGAAGCCAGATCAGAGACGCTGCTGCCACAATGCTGCCGTTTGTTGCTGGAGTGGCGGTGCAGACGGAGAGAAAGAAATCTGACTTCAGGAGCGGGTCATTCCCACTCGCGGCATTCCCCTCCCATACACAACAACAACAACACAACAAGCTCCTTTCAGATGGGGGGACACAGGGAAAGGCTGTTTCTGACAGATGACAAACTAAACACACTCATCTTCACTAAGAATCCAGATTTACTAAGATGATTTTGCTCCTTTCAATATAAACTGAAACATTTTGTTTCTTCAGCATGTAGGAGTGGGTAAAAGTCAGAAGCTGACGGGTCAAATGACAGTTTGATGATACAGTTTCCATTAAAATTCCATTGTGAAATGAACTTTGTGTTCCTTTAAGGGTTTTTGATGTGACCCATCAAAGGCTGGGTGGGGTCCGGGAAATAAGCAAGAGTCAAAGAAAGTTTAAAAAAAAAGGGGGGAAAGTGTCTTCCCAGTCTATCTCTGAGCTCCATCAGTGCAGGAAATATCTGTTTTTGAAGAGAGAGAAAGAGACTGAAGAGTCGTTATCGCTTCTGAAGCTCCCGGGTCACATAAAGAAGAGGGGGGGACATTTTCTAAAAGTTCAACATTGAGCTTCACCTCCTGAAAAACTGAAGCTTAACCTTACATCATGTTAACATAAACAACACAAAAAAAGAGCTATGAAATACTGAACCCGCACCAAACATGACTTCAACACAGATTGCAGAAAGAGATCTCCCGTTTCCACTGAGTTATCTTTAGGAAAAAAACACAAAAATGAGTGTGAATCATGTTTGCATAAAGCAGGTGGCTGTAATGCAGCAGAGTAAGCTGTAGTTTTAACCAGAGACGCATGTCAAACAGGAAAACAACTGCGGTGTACAACCACAAGATGATAACTGGAGTTACAGACTTGAACCCTTAACCGGACTCAGCAAATTTGGGAAGCGACTGAAAACATGACATGGCTAAGTTTTTTTGGAAGGTGGTCAGATTCAACCTTAGAGTATGAGAGGAGCTAATACATACAGTATGAAAGGACCTCAGGTGGATCACAATTTTTTTCCATTAAAAAATGTTAATGACTGAAAGGTTTTCTCTACCAAACAGTAGAACAGGGTGTTACAGTGTTAATCTAGCTAATAAAAATTTCCAGTTTGAACAAGAATTCCCTATTAATTGCTTGAATTAATTGATCTACAATTAATATCTTTTCTAATGTTATGTAAAACACTGTTTACGGCTGGGATATAGTTGCTGTGTACGTGAACGTACATGCCAACGTTCTGCTACGTTTGTGTATACTTACTGCAAAGTACAATGGGATGGGGATGACATTGGAGGGCACTGCTAGGGGGGAGTATGCAGGACTTGTACTCTGAAAGTTTCAAGTTTTGTTGTATTTCCAGGCTTTTTATTCCCACTTACAATGTGTTGAAAATGGACTTTGGAAAGGAGGAAAACTGATTGATTATTTTACTTTTACAGTTGAAACCAAAAGGGAAAAGGTCTTGTGGCCATTGGCAGTGGTGTGTGTGGCCAATGTGCACGTACAGGCAACATGTGTGGCCCATTTACCAATATTGTGCATGAGCATGGAAGTTCACCATGTTTAATGTTTTTGTTTTTTTTTAGCTGTAGAGTTGGTACATATGATTGGGTAAAACACTCCTATTTCAATAGGAAAGTCTTCATATTCTAACATCAGTTTTAAAATGTCGTCTAAACCCTTTTAACTCTCTGCATGTGAGATGCAACAGTTTGGTGAGTGGGTGGTAGCCTGGGCAACGGACCAAAAATCTCACCTTTTGACTTAAACGTTAGAGTGAATAAACAGGCTGCGGATGAATTAGAAAGCATAAAAGAAGATGGTCGGAACGTCCTGCAGATCATGCGTGACAAGTTATCCAGAAATGAGAAATAAGACTGGGTCCAGTCATGTGGCCTCATCACAGCCATGTGTTTCTAATGTAATTCAAGTGGATCTATTTTCAGAGAAATGAAGTCAGAAGCCTTGAGACAAGAGAGTGATTGAATCTAACAATGTTCTTGTGACAAAAGGAGAAAAATACTTTCCGTCATCGTCATCAGCTGAGCATCTTGCTGGTTGAAAATAAAATAATATTAGTGGGCTTATGAATGTCATATGACATAAATCCAAGATTTTTGTAACAATAATGTGATTAACAAGTAGCTACTTCTGATTTGTGTTTGTTAAAATGTTTAAAAACCATAGTTAGGAAGAAAAAGTGGTTTGACGCGTTCAATAATGCTTTAGCTTTATGAGTGAAAATAACAGGATGAAAAGAGGCTTTACAAAATAGAAAACACCTGATTGCACTCAACAGAAACACAACACTTCAATAAAATTAAAATAATAGAGATGAATATCAGTAGATTAGATGGAGTTAGATCATTTAGAGAGGCTAAATGTGGAGATGAGAGGCAGCAAGAGCCAAACACAGTAACATTTCTCCATTCCAGGAGAGAAAGTATCACTTTTAAAGATGCATGTTTTCAATCACAAACTCTCCATGTAAAGTTGTATTTCCTGCATGATAGAACCTTTAATAGACTGAAGACTAATCCGTTTTAACTTGATTTCCTTTGACATAAAAACACAAACACTGGAAATTTTGCAGAGCGATAATCAATATATTAAGCTCAGATACTAATACCCTTACAGATAGACAGACTCAATCCCAGAATAATTATCCTCCCATCCAAGACACAGACTGAAGCATTTGCAGGTAACTTTGCAGTGCCTCATTCGCACAACCTCAGGTTTTCTGATCTCTGACAGGGCAGAAGAAGGAAAAAGGTTTTCCATTGTAGGAAGAATTCAAAGGATTCAGATTTCATTTCTGCTGAACAAAAACAATGTCAACATCACAGTTATGAAATCTACAAACAAAGCCAGTTTAATCAAACATGGCTACCATCAGCACATGCAGCTGAGACCCTGCCAACGTCATGACTGTCACCAGTTTGTCATTTACAGGACAGATCAGGTCGGGGCGGGTGGCACCAGGAAAACAACCATGCATGTTAACCATCTCTGCTGCACAGAGAGAGGGAACAAAGCCAAGAGAAAATGCTGAGAATTTGTTTTCTTATGGTGGGTTTGGTTTGTTTTGTTGTGCAACTTTCTAACCAAGAAAACTAATAAGCACAGAAATTCCCTCAACTGAGCCGTTATTACATTGCGCGTTCGGCAGCAGCTGATTTGCTCCGACAATAATAAAGTCCCCTGAGTAATCAGTACAAAGGCTGGTAATACAGATCATTCGTATTTATTTAAAAACTTCTAATAGTCTGGGTTAGTAGCTTGCAGAGATGCAGATTAACTGTCTGGGCAAAAAACCGAACCAAAACTACCTTCACCTGGAGGACCTGTAAACAAGTCCTAAACCCAGTATGTGATCGGTAAATTATCCTGGAGGCTTGTGGACAGCTAATAACATTAGCTGAAAAAACAGATTAACAAACTAAAAAGACTCAGTTTAAGTTTAAGTTTTTTGATTCAAACATTCTCGATAAAAATCTCTCTTTATCTTTGAAAGCACCTTAAATGTGCATTGTATGTCCTACTCAGTGGGAAGGCGTACATATTACTGCTGCAAAGCGTAAAAACAAAACAAGTCTGTGTTTTTAGGTATTGTCCCCATTAAATACATTTGAAATAAATAAAAGACTTGCAGAAGAAAAGTACACTAAAGAGGGCAACAAAGAAAAATGCATGAGTGGTTCAGGATTTTATGAGAGTCATGAGTCAAGGTGTCAAGGTGTGAGCAGCAAATTGCTTCGTCTGAGGGAAGCGGTGAATAATCTCAGACTATGTTTCCATGAAAGAAAAAAACATTTTCAGATTAAAATCTTCTCGGGTCTGCCACGAGAGCCAACAGCAGCCGCGGCTTTGACCTTTAGGGAGGACAGACAGGCAATTAGCTGGCTGCTCCTCTGTGGATGTCAGCAAGCCGCTTCACCCCAAAACCCACTGGGTCTGGACTGTCTGCTGGCCCCTCCTTCACCAAACAGCATGCATCTTTTCCCTCAAGCTTTGGTCCACACATCATTACAAGCACACACAGAAAGGCCTGTATGCCCACATGAAGATCACAGATGCTTCACAATACACAACTGTTGCCCTTTTTCCCCTTTCAGTCGAGTTGCCACGGAGAAAAGAGGCAGACGGAGGGGTATCAGGGTTGCTGAATAATGCAGTGAGAACCAATGGCCAGGAGCCGGCTGCAGTTCAGCTTTGTTATAAACCTGCCCTGCACATCTTCCTCCTCTCACAACAGGCAGCAGATAAGAGACGCTGAAGAGGAATGATGTTTGAAGAAGGTCAGAGTTACCTGCAGAGCCTCCAGAGTTTGAGATAAAGAGGTGGAAGGATAGATAATGCAACATCACGCCATCACAGGAACTTCCTCTTTAACGTTCCTCCACTCCAAACTGACAACAAAAAAGGTTCAGCAGGAAACTTCCGTCTTGTTATTACAGGTGCTTGCTGCTGTGCGAAAAAAGTCAAATATTTACCTGCATTGTAGCAGATTTTTGAATCGATACCCCTTAACAATGATCTGAAAAGTCAGGGATGCAATCATGTTTATATTTTGATTAATAAGAAAAAAAGTGTTTACTTCTCCGGCATTAAGAGAAGGGAAATAACCGCAGTGTTACTTTAAATATTTAAGTATGCCCTAAAGAGATGAAAATACATCCCTTCTTGCCAGCAGGCACCTTACACTATACAAGCATAAAACCTCATGAATAATTGGTGAAGTGTTTTCAGACTTAAAAATCCCCTTTATGACCTGTTGGATTGTATTAAGCATCAATTAATAGTCATTAACTTCTAAAAACAAGAAATCTGTATAATAACATGTGCACTCCTTATAGCTCTTTAAGTTTTAACTAGGGCAGTCAAACTGAATACTTTAATGGAGAGAGATCAATCCGGAGGATTAATGCAGTTTGTTTTTTAAACAACTAAGTTGTTACAAGAGAAGCTTGTTACAAGCATGTAGGGGGCTGTCACTTGATTCTCGTTATTTATGACCCATGTCATAAATAAAATAAATTTGTTTTTGTTGTGCTGATGTACGGATATGGTTTTGACATGATCTTTCATGAAAAGGAACAATACTGAGGAATCATCACAATAATTAAATGTGCCATTCAACACTGTGATCAATTTGGAAATTAAATTATCATGACACCTCTACTGCAATGTAATGTGGACACAACATAACATTTCCTCTGGAAAGGATCATAAGGATCTTTATGATGAAATTATCACAGGGTTTAATACCAGGATTAATTGTGACATCATGAAGCGAAACATGGTGCTGTTCCACAAAAGTGTCAGACAAAAGCGTTTTTTCTCCCGCACTCTACAGCCCTGAAAACTTCCAGACGTGCTCAGGAGGAATTGCATGTGAAAACAGATGTCCAAAATATTTACTTTAGACTTCCCACAGAGATTCCCCAGACAGATGTTTAATTATAATAATAATAATTCAGGAGAACCCCTGAGCAAGACAAGGTGTACACATAGGAGCTAATCCTCCAGAGAATTTAAATCCCATGTGTGTGCATGCATTTAAGAAAATGCTGCTTCATGCTTTCTCTGCCAATATCCTCTTACTCACCAACATCATATCCACGTATATGAGGTACTGACATCCCAGTGGAAGCTTCTTCCACCACTTTTTTGTACTTGCAAACAAACTTTATTCAGTCTTATCCCTGAGCATCTGCAGCCACCAGCGAGCTGCTTTGTTGGACAATCTGTGTTTACAGCCAGTGTGTGACCCAACTCAAGACACATCTTTCAGACACTCTCCGGGTCTTCCCTTCGATGCTTCAGTTTATGATTGATGGATATACATTGCAGGAACCATTAAAGCGATTCATCACCCTTCATCATCCAATCCCACCTGCGCTGATGCAAGACGTTTTCGTCCCTGCATGTTAGTCTGATATTAATGAGAAATATAATTTGTCATGTCATTATCCTGGAGAGGGGAGGAACACACTGATGGGCTGATTTCTTACATGAATAGGCATCTAAGAGGTTTGGGGTTTGGTGGTTGTTCCGAACCATTTCCTGTTTCTCTGGGGCTGAGATTCATTATCGCTGTAATACAAAATATTAGTCTATCTAATTCAGATGTAAAATAAGCTTGTCAAGCTGCCCGACTTCTGTTCCACTCATATCTGGGGATGATCCTTTCAGTCACACTGAAACGTAGACGTTGTTCTGTATGAATGAAAGGCATTCTAAAAAAATGAGTCATCTTTGTAACGTTACTGGACAAATGGCCGCTGTAGCCGTGTAACAAACAGATTTCGCTTTCTGCTTTCTGGCTCATGGCATGCTTCCCTTCTCAGGTCTGTCTGATCCTAAGTACAGGTGGAATTAATGAAAGCTTAGCTCTGCTAAGCACCACAGTAAGCCATGACCAGAGACGGTTTAGAAAGAAGACATGCACTCAAGAGTCATGTCCAGTGATGTGCTTTTCACCAATAGCCCCCTTTACTGGCTAGCAGCATGTCCAAGTGAAAAGCACAAATTCTGGACCTTCCCCAAGTAATAAACTCATAACACACACATCCACGCTATTATCTATCTACACAATATTCACATCCTTTCAACTGTGCCCATTTAGGGTAATGGTCGATGGCTTTTTATTCCAAATAGCCCGGTAATTTAACATTACAGAAGTGGAACATTATAGTATGAGGCCATTACAAACTGCACGAGTTTCCTTCCTCAAAGCGCTGCGCTTCTGACTTGTTTGGGTGGAGAACAACATTTTCTAGACACACTCCTGGACACCATCACTGTCCTGCAGCATTATTAGGCTGATCCTGATCCTATGTGTCTTCGCAATTTTTGCCGGAAAAGAAAAGTGAACTTTTCTGAACGGCGGAAGTTTTAGGGGAAAACAGTGCATGTTTGTATCTATTAAATATCTTTTAGTATTTATCTTTTAATATCTTTTCATATTTTTTCTAGTGGAAACTAGTTATTGATAATCCCATTGTTCATGAAAACTTGTGTCAGTGTGTGGTCCTCAGGTTGCACATTTTTGCAATGGGTTTGTGATATTGCTAGTTTTATACAGCATAAAGGTAGACGCTTACAAATCGGCTATTTCAGAGGCTTCCAGTCTTTCTGAACCGGTGCAACAGGAACACCAGTTACCTTGAAATGACATCAACTAATCTCGCCCGCTTGGAGTTACAACACAACTTAATTCATTTATTTTTCCCAGCACAGAGCATCACATTGTTTTGCTCATGTGATATTTCTCTGAAGTCTTCATCTCACAAAGTAGCTTCTATTACCAAGAAACTGCCACACAGCAAGAATAAAACTAGAGGCTGGCAATAAAACAAACATTATTGCACAATTTGAACTGGTCTATGATTTTGGAACATGATTTGCAGTCATACAGGAATCAAACATTGAGTTGCTCCATTTCACCCTCTAGTGATCCTGCTGGGATTTTAGCTGCCCAGTTCTCTTTGCTCTGCTTTTTAAAAAAGCATCCTGTGTGCTTGCAAAATACAGCCATCAATAACACAAACGGGCTTCTCCTGCAAATGACATGCCAAAATGTCTGCTGTGGAAAGGTCTATTGATCCAGCATCCCTCTGAAAAAGGTTAAAAAAAGCCTCATAGAAAAGCAACATCCCTAAAAAACAAAGTATTCAGTAAATCGTCAAAATCTCAAAAAATCTTTATTGGCTTTACCTTTTGAGGTTTGTTACAATGAAACAATAACTAATTAGGGGAATAACCAGAAGATTAACTTTTAATTAAAAAAATGACTTGACTTGCAGCCCTAGCTGCTCTGTTTTAATGAGTCACAGGGGAAGGCTGCAGGGAGCCACAGGGCTCCTCTCAGAGGGATGCTCTTGTATTGCCTGGTATATTACTTTATTCCAATGGACATGATAATTGTATTGTTTTTGCTTTGGCTCACATCACGGAGTCTACTCAGCAAAGTGTTTTGACAAGCTGAGAGCACAAGCTGTGGCGGTCACGCTCGGTGTAATGAAACTGCTGATGCTGATGAAGCTCATACACAATCTGCTGCTTCATCTCTGAAAACCTGTGGGTTAACTGGAAGGAAATGCAGCCTTTCTGCCACACTTGCCGTCATCTGCCTGAGCTGTGGATACAGTCATCACACCTCCAAACCTGCATTGCACTGCAGTGATATAGTGAATTTACGCATTTGTGTGCATCGGCTAGAAGACTGCACTGATCCAGGCGGGGAGAAGAAGCCATGGAGCTTTTACTCATGACAAATTAGCTCCTTTGAAAATCTTGTGCTTTGCTGCACTTTACTGGGATCAATGAGCGGGGTTCATAATTCAAGACTCCAATCAGAATCAGGATTAAAGATTCAGGATTGGAAGCAACAGAAGTGAGCTGGATGGTTTAACTGGTTTTCCATGAGTGACGTATGGTTGCTTGCTGTGCCTGAATGAAGGATATTAAGAATTAAATCAGCAGAGAGGCAAGGCAAGGCAAGTTTATTTGTACAGCACATTTTCAGGTTCAAGACAATTCAAAGTTCTTTACATAAAACATTAAAAGCATAAAAGGAGAATTACAGTAAAATCATTTAAACACAAAATCATTGAAAAGATTAAAAGCAAGAGAAGTTAAAAGATACCGTGCAGATTTCATTCATA
>JAVQJG010270384.1:0-10355 GCA_036024015.1 Craterocephalus amniculus
CAAATTTACATTTTATAAAACAAAATAACATTTTACAAAACAAATTTACAATTTATAAAACAAATTTATTTATTTATTCACATTTAATTCACCAATAGGTGAGTTGATCATTTGCAAACAAGCTTATTTAGTTCAGATATGTATCATATCTGATATAGATAGATATATATACTTTGATATATATACTTTTACTTCAAAGATACCTTGGCATTTCTGTCACCATGGCTTACATTATTGAACATGCAATTAAATGTAAACTGTTGCATGTTAGCAGTTATCTACTAGACTAACTACAGGCAAAGTGAGTAGACACGAAATTCACGTTACCATTCAGAGACGTCTTGGCCTCTTCCATGGTCTCGGCAGCTTCATTCTCCGGTTCTGATTCCGGGTCATGCATAAATGGCTGAATTCCATAAACTCCAGCTCTGTTGGGTTCCTGAATCAATGAATGCGCCATTGCTAGAAGTTTTTTTTTGTTTTGGGCCAAATCAATGCGTTTACAACTGGGGCAGTCCTCTGCCGGCTCAGTTCTTGCTGCGACATATCAGTGCACGCCTAATTAACATAATCAAAACAACAGATGAACGCACAGAGAGCGGAATCAATATCTCGTTCTTACCCTCGCGAGAAAAGAGAAGTTTGTCAGTAGGGGTCAAAATAACCACTTTTGTACACTTTTTCAACAAATATTAAACATTAATTTGAGGATGACTTCATGGGGTGTATGTAGAATACCAGGTTATGACACCTTTAAGTGTCACGGTTAAATTTTTTTGATACCAAAGCATTTTAATTCTTTTTTTTTTAAATTTTAACATCAATGTAATGAAAAAATTTATGACAGTATTGTTACTATCCTGTAAACATGACACCTGCTGCAGTGAATGCATGTTGGAGGTGCTCTGTGGCCGGACTCCTTGCTTCCTCAGTCCTGCAGAGTGGATGTTGCTACAGAAAAATGATTGAATAATTGTCATTGATTTTGAAAGGTATTTTTGCTTTTCAGAATTTCACAATAAGGCCAAGCTCAATGACATACTTCCTGGAAACATTCAGACAGTTAGCAAGTATTGTTTAAAAAGTTGTCTTTCATGTTGACATGACCATATATATCTAATTGCAGCATTAAATAGAATGTCTAATAAAATGATCATCCTTTTCAACAAAGACTGTGCTGTCATCACACACACAGTGATCAAAGTTAGAAGTGACCCAATCTTACACACTACACAACACAAATGCTGTCGCTTTATTTAGCCAATGACTTATCAGAGTGGAAGCAACAAGTCAAGTCAGCTTTATTTATAAATCCAGATGTATGTAATCTCTTTGATGGATTGGTGACCTGTCCAGGGTGTAGCCTGCCTTTTGCCTGCTAATTGCTAATTGGGTCTCCCTATACCCGAAACCAGTCTTGTAATTTTGCCCATTGAAGTTTGTGTTTGTTTTGGTCTGAAAGTCTCGATACACGAGACTACTGCCATAAGGCTGTTCGTAAATCCGTTTTGGCAGACATGCATATTTCATCTGCGATTAGTTTTTTGCTTTTATACTGCTATGAAAATAACTTTTGCTACATGCCTTGGAAGCCATGGCGACTCGCCATCACCTGTTCAAAACAAACCGTAAGGTTCCCTCTGGTTTACAAAAGTCTGCTTCGTCTGTCGCATATATTCGCTATGGAGCTCCCCCTACAGCTTTAGGGTGCACACTGCATGGTAAACATACCACGAGTTACTTAGATGCTTTAAAATTTATGATACCCATTTTTAAAATGTCCCCCAATAATTCCTAAAATTACATATTAGACTTGTCAATTCACAACTGTGTTTTCCCAGACTGGCAAGCCTGGTAATCAATTAAGAAAATAAATCATTGTCAGTATTCCTTGATGCAGTCAGTGACATGATTTTCTGCTAAATTTTGGTGTACACTGCCCAGCATGTCCATGTGCTAGTCTTTCACTGTTATGACTAGACTGTGGCTCTGCTACAGCCAACAACTATATGAAACAACCGTGAAGGAGCAGCTTATCTGTGGCTATAATTTCTATCATCCAATTGTCAATTTATTTTGACCTGGGATATGATTGTTGCCATTTTCTTTGAACATCAAATGTCTGTGCTGCAGAAGGTTGATCAGCCTTAGCCACATTTCCTTTTGTGTCTTTTCAAAAGTAGAATGTCAGTGGTGATGCTTCCAGTAATTACATGTTTGTGCTGCGAGTGCTTTTCTTCCTTTTTCAGCTCCAAAGCTTAGCGCTTAGTAGCAGATAATGAAAATACAGGTATTTTAAAATATGAGTTTTATATATTGCAGATTAATTATGTAGCGGTACAGCCCACAATTCCAACATAAATGAAACATTTTTAATTTGGATTGAACAAGACTTCTCATCTTCCCCTGCTCTACCAGACCGCATGGAGCTGTAACTCAGCAGCTCCATTCAATTGAAATAAAATAAAATCAATAAAGGCGAAGATTCCCACATTTGAGTGTGATTACACATTTTGGCACCAATCCTCCATCAGAGCATCTTCAAGCCTGACAAAGTCAAACACAGAATATAACACTTCTAATGTGTTGTATCAAATGTGAGTATATCGAGCTGTGCTTGCAACAGTGATGGTCCTGCCACTATGCCTCCGATTGATTATGCGGCCTGGATGTTTGCCCACAGAGATATCCCTTAGGCTGACTGGTCAGCACTAATGTCTCTCGCTTAGGAGGTTGCAGGTTCAGTCTCCGCCTGGGACCTTTTATCCCTGCCACGTTGTAGCCTTGTTTTGTATCCTTTGAAAGTAGTTATTAGTTTGATTTGTGTCATGAGTGCTCCTCAGTAAGCTTCAGATCTGATATAATTTCACAACATAACAAAATGAAGCCGGTTAGTATTTGTACTAACACACACACACAGATTATGGTCTACACAGGCTTGTTACGAGCCACCATAGTACATATGAAAATCTATATGCATTTAAATTTTTACATGGAATAAAAAAGGGTTTTATGCAGCTACAAGAAAAAAAGAACAGTTATTCCGCCTTACTCCACACAATGATTTGAAATTTCATTGTGTGGAAGGATTGCTTGTTTAGTCTTGCCATGTATTCCTTACAGAAACACTTGTGGAAAACTATTCTCCACAGATGCACAGAGAAGCACAACCTTAGGGCGGCAACTGATTGCTCAGGAGGTAACCAGAGTTGAATAATTCTCAGTATGACCATCTTGAGCAGTGAAGGACAATTTTCTATGCAGTAAAGCAGATTTCTTGCTCAATCACACTCTGTCCATAGGCCCCCCGCATGCTTTGCATATACCTCCTTTCACCCCCTGCCACTATGCAGTAGCCAAACTTCCAAAGACATTTTCCATTTGTCTGTGTTGTGGGCATCTGCAAAGCATGTACCACCAATGAATTTAAATGGTTGCCTCTATTTGCATATTCTAAGGAAGAGTTGTGATGCTGTTCCATGTGCATTGCTTCTGTTTGTCAATAGCAAATCAAATGGACTCTTGCTTGATGCTCCATGTGGATGCTAATGGCTGAACAGCCATGCAGTGTGCATTTTGATACTGGAAGGTAACGAGAGGAGTGATGAAAATGTGGATGCAGTTGCTTAAAAAAACACAGTTTGGCTATTTAGAGCTATTCTGGTTACAAGAGAAATGGCAAACTACTAACACTGGAACTCTGCAAGACATGCAGGATACTTGGGCCAAGCAGCAGGGAAACACCTGAAATCTCTATGGCCACCTATAAGGAGGAATCTAGTGGTTGTTTTGTGTTACACTGTCTTGAAGATTTGCCATTACTACCATTGTAGGAGCCAAATTGTATGTATGTATTATTGTATCCAGTAGGGGGCACTGTAATGCTACATTGACAGGTGATTGACATGCCTATATTAATGGGAGGTGGTCATTACGTCACCAGGTGCTCAGACCGGAAGAGCAAAAAGGTTTTTGACCGCACTATTCAAAACCCTATGGCAATATTCGACTTATGGAACGCAGTTTGAATTAAATAAATGTAAGATCTACGCAGCAATTAAGAGTGGACATTCATTGGCTTCAGGACAGGACAAGGCGCGTCAACCATCTCCCGGTTCAAACCACCTCAGTGCTTCGCAATGGGCTTAGCTGCTTTAATAACCATTATTCCCAATAACCTCATATCTGCCAGTATGGACGGAGGTATGGATCACTTGACGGATAACACATGAAAAATCAAAAGCATTACAGCACAATGCAGAGGTAACATTAAAACTAAAAGTAATTTTATAGATCAAGAAATCAAGACAAAAATGGCAGGGAAACACTTTACTTGAAGCCCACATTATGATGCATTATGACAGCATGTATAATTCATTTATAATCCCTCATAAATACAATTATAAACAAACATAATGTTTTACGATGCACTATAGCAACAGTTATATTACATTATTCTGCACCTTATAATTAATTATAATGACTCATTCTATGGATGCTCTGAAGAGTGCATTATTTTGCACTATGAGTGCCCTCATACACCAAAATATGTGTTCATGGGTATTTAAGAGCAGCCATATAACTAGTCACTATAAGTACTCAAGAGCATCCATAGAATGAGTCTTTATAATTAATTATAAGTTGTAGAATAATGTTATATAACTGTTGCTATAGTGCATCATAAAACATCATGTTTGTTTATAATTGTATTTATGAGGCTTTATAAATGCATTATAAATGCTGTCATCCTGCATTATAATGTGGGCTTCAAGTAAGGTGTTACCAAATGCAGTAAATAAAAGTTACAGAGTCAAGGATGAACAGTTGTTTGGATAAAAGGCCAAAGTAAATACGTTTTCGCTACTCTGAAGTTTTCTAAAAGCCTGTTCCACAAAACTGTGATGGACTGCCGACCTTTACAGGGTGTCCCCTGCTTCTCCTCTGCTAATCGCTAATAGGCTCCAGCTTCCCTGTGACTTGGAATAAGTGGTATAGAAAATCTATGAATGAATGCTAAACATGCGAGGAACATAAAAAGCTCAATGCTGCGTTTAGTTCTGACTCTGAGAGCAGAAAGTAAACTTGACCCTGATGACCTGAGGGATTAGTTTGATCATAATAAACCAGATTCTGAAAGGTTCTTAGTCCTAAACCATTCAGTGATTTGTAAACTAACAGCATGATTTTAAAGTGAATTCTTTGACAGACAGGAAGCCAGTGTAAAGATCTGAGAACTTCAGTTATTTGAGATCCTTTCTTGGTCTTAGTGAGGAGTGGAGCACCAGCATTCTGGACTTACTGCAGCTCTCTGATGAGTTTTTAGGGAAATTATTGATGGCAGGTGGAAGGAAAAAGTAGTCCCTTCCACCTGAATATAATAACACATGATGCCCCCTTCACATTTCCGCCTGCACCCTCATGTATGCATTCCTAGACCTGGCCCTGCTAGTAAGAACTAATGGTTGACCATGTCAAATACCGCACCGAGTTCCAGTACCACTACTGAAATTTTTCTGCTATCTGTGCAAAAGCAGATGTCCTGGAAGACCGGAACAGTCTCTGTGCCAAGGTGGGCCTGAAAAACCTTACCTGACATAAAAGCAGTCATTAAGAATCAGGAAGTTGCGTAGTTGTTGAAAGAACGCTTTTTTCTATAATCTTATAAAGAAAGGGTATAAAGTCTACATTGTTGTTTTTCGGGAGTGGCTTAATGACGGCTGTTTGTCGGGTTTGAGGGAAGACACCTGAAGGGACGCGTTTACAATCTGTAAAATACCTGAGGCCATGCATCTGGAAACATTCTTAAAAAAAAACATTGCAGGGTATCAAGGTAGCAAGTGGTAGATTTCAAGTGGCTAATGATATCATCCAGGTTTTGACTGATTTGAAAACAAAAAAAACTGTGTCATGGTTTTTCTGTCTCAGTCAGTGATGACCTATGTCCTGCCCCTGGTGTGTAAATACTCACTGTCAGTAGAGACAGGAGGCAAATTCATTACAGGCCCGGTTGGTAGAACTTCTAGGAATACTGACACATATCAATTAGTTAGTCTGTCAATAGTGGTGAATAAGGCATGAGCATTCTTGCTTTTCTTAGCAATATCAGAAAACAATGATTGTCTTGCATTTCTCAAATTGACATTATGATTCCTTAGTCTGTCCTTACAGATCTCATAATGAGCCTGCAATTTTGCTTTCCGTCACCTATAATAGGAAATGACACATGCTGAAAAGGCTGAACTGCTGAACACACGAGTTATACAGAGAAACTGGAAGGGAAAAAGTGCAAGGGAAGGAGTAGGGGCAGCAGTCGTCTACTAAGCAGGAGGTCGGTAGTTTGATTCCCTTCTGCTACATGTCAAAGTGTCCTTGGGCAAGACACTGAACCCTACCTTGCCTCCCGATGTGCCTATCGGGGGTGTGAATGTGTATGAATGGTTAGATTTAGCACCAAGTGTGTTCCAATATAAACTATATGCTGTATGAATGGGTGAATGAGACATGTAGTGTTAAAGCGCTTTGAGTGGTCATGTGACTAGAAAAGCGCTATACAAGTACAGTCCATTTACCATATTCCATGTGTGCTCACAGGAGGAGCAGATTAAAGAAGGGCAGGTTACTGGATTACGATTACTGGAGGGTAGAGGTGAACATGGAAACTTAAGCAATTGAGCCGAATAAAACAGCAGGGATACTCTAAATGTGATTTTCTTTTTTCTTTATGTGAGCATTTTGATTTGGGTTGCAAGATAGTGTGGTACAACCCAGTCTCATTAAAAAACGTGTAATACCTACGTTGGTCCACCGTTTAAAACGTAATCATTTCACAAAAACGCCTCTGAAATTGTAGTATTGCTTCGTTTATTTTTCTCATTCATTTCTATGGACATACTTTAGATCACGTGACTGTCGAGATTTTCCCAGGCATGAATTTAATCATTGCGGACCTTCCTTTCCGTTTCGGGCAAAATTGCAATATTTTAATATAGATTGTGCCTTTACCTTCGTTTTGATGACTTTTCTAGCGACAAATCTACACTTTATTTTCATAGTATGCATTCAGTTTATCTAGAAAATTGGTAGTTTCTTTGTTTTGGCAAATTCACGTCTGTGTACGAGATTATTACTCCTGTTGCACATTTCAAAACAAGATTACATTAAAAAAATTAATAAACCCCTAATCGAAGCATTGGATAAGAGGAATGTCCATCAAATTTTAAGTTCAAGTGCTGAGGGAAAACAATCTGTAGTCACATGATCTGAGGACTGAGAAAATTTGACGTAGATATGCTACAATTTCAGAGGCCTTTTTGTGAAATGGGTACGTTTTGTACTGTGGACCAACGTATGTATTACACATTTTGTTGGCGCACAGTTTCCCTCAAAAACGTACACTACCTACGTTGGTCAACTGTGCAATTACGTAGTTATTTCACAAAAAGGCCTCTGAAATTGTAGGAGCTTTACGTTTTATTTTCCCATTCATTTCTATGGGCATATTTTACAACCCAGTCGCCAGAGCGAAACGTCTTGTTTCTGTGCAACAAAAACACGTACACTGTTAACATTTCTGAGCCACAAATACGTATGATAATAACGTTGACCGTGACAGCCCTGCGTTTTATGCCATAATTTCTCTTTACGTGCATATCAACGTATACATTATATGAAGTGATCCGCGTGCCCCAGGCGTAGTGCAGGGATGTACGCTCATATCTTATAAAATCCTGAGACATCAGACCTGATTATTAATTGTGTGGCTCTGTCATTTTGTCTTATAAGCAGTGAGAGAATGTTCATCTATTGTGTGTCATGAGACTACGCAAGACTACTTCCGGAGCAAGAGATTCCAAAATTCCATCAAGAATAACGCATGCTCTCTCAGCAATGTTTTGTTGGTTGTGATTAGCCTATTCAGGACTGAGAGTGTTGTAATAATGGAAAGATGATCCTTAATCTGATGTGAGAAATACTCCAAAACTGCCTGGCTCATAGTTGGTCTTGCACAATGAAAGAGTGACTGCAGTTCTTCATCAGTAGACTTGAATTCTGAATGTTAACATTACTGTTTTGTACATGCATGTGCTACTAAGTTGATGAGCAATTCATTCGAAAAAATGGCTGCCACTAATTTTTTTGCTGCCTCACTCATGCTAACAGGCTTAGGCTTTCACACTAGAGGTGCTTTCACCCAGATGTCATGACTTTCATTCAATATTCTAAAGTTTCAATCAATATTTTCAGAGTTTCATTCAATATTCTCAAGTTTCATTCAACATATTCAGACTGTCATTCAATAAATTCGACCTTTCATTCAATATATTCAGCGTTTCAATCAATATTCTCAAGTTTCATTCAATAAATTCAGACTTTCATTCAATATTCTCAAATTGATTCAATATATTCAGTTTATATATATATATATGTATATTGTGGATGTCAGAGGAAAAATGACAAGACAGTGAGCTCTGAGTCCGCACAAATTTTTATTTGCACCTCTGACTTCCAACAACGCGTTGTCTCGTGACTGCCGGAAAGCCCAAAAATGGCCGACGACAAGGCGCGAGGAGGGGGGCTGAGAGCGTGAGGAGGGATGATTGACAGCCATCAAACTCCGAGCTACGAGCTAACAAAGCTAACCTGCAGCTAAAAGTAGCTAACCAACTAACAGAGGAAGACTGGATAAAGATATGAAGCACTGCTAGCGGCTAAAAACCGCGGTTGTGCTACGCTAGGCCTCGTTTTCCCGGATATCTGGCACCTGTCAATCAAAAAGACATGCCCACAATTAATGAGGAACTTTAGGGTTGAAAAAGTTCTAAATGGAGGCGCTAGAATTTTTTTCCCTCCCTTCACAGTTGTCATGAAGGTAAACCTGACATTTTAAACCTAAAATGTTTTTTTGTTCCAGGCTGTAAACATGTTTAATTCTGCTGTAAAGTTGGCGTTTTTAACACGGGAGCCAATGGGAAATTGCTCTGTTTTGGAGCCAGCCCCTAGCGGATGAAGAGGGTACTGCAATATTTTGCACTTCCGCATGGGTATCACGTTTCCAAGCGGGATGTTGCCGTTTGAAAAAACACGTCTTTAGGTCATCTCATTAGAAGGGTTGTCGGAGCCGCGTCTCCCCGTTTCTCTCTGTCTGCAGCCAGCTTCTCCTCTCGGTATATCCCCCCTCCCCAACTCAAAAAATGGTTTGACCCGCCCACCCGCCAGAGTTTCCCGAATCAAGCTCAGCCTTTTGCACACAGAGGCGCACGACTTTTCCGAGTGGCTAATAAGCAGTAGTGGTGAAAGTAATTAGCTTCAACCAGAATGTAGCTTCTACCTCTAAACGCATTATTATCATCAGCAGTCCTGCTGCATGTAAGCTAGGTTTGCCCAGGTGCACAGT
Source organism: Craterocephalus amniculus (assembly GCA_036024015.1). Taxonomy (NCBI): domain Eukaryota; kingdom Metazoa; phylum Chordata; class Actinopteri; order Atheriniformes; family Atherinidae; genus Craterocephalus; species Craterocephalus amniculus. Next base: position 9,395 of record JAVQJG010270384.1, read on the forward strand.
CCCACTGTCCTCTGGTTGGACTGGGATGAGAGAAGCTAGCTGTTGTCTTGTGTAGCTATGTGTTAAGGCCAAGGTGCTACTACAGCATAGCTAACTTACTGGATGTACAGACAGATAATATAATCACGGAAATAAAGGCAGGTTCAGGTAAGAGTGTAATACATGATACATGGTCTGTTTATCAGGAATATCAGTGTATTATTGTTTATATATCTTATTATAAAACACATTTTTTGGTTGCCTTTTTGGTTGACAATTGGTTGACAATACAACAATTTTATAATTTTTTTTTATTAGTGATGGTAATTCATAATTGTATTTTTCAAATTTATGTAATTTTTCATCTTGTTGAATACAATCTATTTGTGTATAATTATCAGTCCAGAGAGAGAGATGAAAAAGAAGGAGAGGAGAGAGAGGGAGGTCAGGAAGAACCAGGTAAGGATATAATTCAGTTGTGCCCAAGTACGGTCCATCATAGCTTCTGCCCTGCAGCTTCTAGATCCACCCCTCCACCATCACACCTGGAATGCTCGTCCAGCTCTGCAGAGGCCTGCTAACCAGCTATGCATATGATTCAGTTTCTGATGGTTTAGCCACAAATGTTTCATCCATCCATCCATTTTCTGAACCGCTTACTCCAATTGGGTCGCGGGTGTGCTGGAGCCTATCCCAGCTATCAAAGGGCGAGAGGGGGGGTACATCCTTGCCAGTCTGTTGCAGGGCCAACATGGAGAAAGCAGTGGCGGTTCTAGACCACCTCTACAAGGGGGGCCAGGCGGGGGCCAGCGATTTTTCAGAGGGGCACATTCAGGGGTGGACGAACAACACAAAAGACAGCAGGCACGAGGCCCACGGACTCAGTTACACTTGGCTTTAAACATTTTGCCAGATGTGGAGCCTTCCAGGCAAAATCCAGACTATAACACAGTGTTAATGAGGGAGATGGTTAATGTAGAGA
>JAVQJG010270386.1:0-18269 GCA_036024015.1 Craterocephalus amniculus
CAAACCCCGCGTTAACCTTAAATGCTGTATTAAGTCTACTTTATGCGGGGATATTTAATAAATGGTTGCACATGTTTCCAGTGACTCCATATTTCTGCACACTTCTGTATTGTTTGTTAATTTTTTTTTAAAGGACCTTCTCCTCAGTGAGTAAATCTAAGATAAGCCGTATCCGTTCAGAAAAAGAGTGAAAGTTTGTGGTCAGACAGACAGACAATCGGTTTCTTTTTCTTTGACCGTCAAAATTATGCAAATGACGGCGGACGTGCAGGCATCTAAGGACAGACCTGCGCACTCCAAAATGGCGAACAGCAACAAGGGTAAGCAGGCCGAGAAACATTCGAGCTTTTTGACGTGATTAAGAAGTCTCTGACCATCAGTAAACATTAGCTGTGTTTAAATTTACACCGATCGTCAGATCTCGTTCTCTGGACCTACAGAAACACCGGATGCTTTGAACACAGCGTTAACTTTCCACTGTTAGCCTCAGTTATCTGCAGCTAACTTCTAATCAGGCCTGATAACTTCATTGAGTTTCAAAAGCAGCCGATGACTAAGCTTTCCTTTTCTGTCTCGTCTGGTCTTGTTTAAATAAAAGTATAATCTAATGTATTCGGCTTCCTAGGTATTAATGGATAATTGGATTCAAGACTTCAGTCAACTTTGCTAATATGATTAAATCTTGACTTTGTGTAGCGACTCGTTGCTATTGAATGCTAACCGTTTTATTTTCTCTGTGCAGAACTGGAAGAGGAGCTTTACGACAAGGTCGTAGACCTGACAGAATACGCCAAACGTCAGCGATGGTGGAACCGCCTTTTTGGGAAAAACTCGGGTCCCGTAGCGGAGAAATACAATGTGGCCACGCAGATTGCCATCGGAGGAGTGAGCGGATGGTCAGTATTCCCCATGCTAACGCATCATGCTGCCTTCAGGGGACTCATGTTGAGTCTACACGGTTATCTCTAAGGAGAAATATCAAAATAAAAACCCTGGAAAGGACTCATAGAAACGGCCTTTCTCTCATGTTGTCCCATGTTTGTCCTAAATGTTCTGCTTCCTGCTGTCTGAATGGACAAGCCTGACTTGTGGTACCAGGCAGCAGAACCCCTGAGATCATGGACTAGTTATGAAACACTAGGCCCCTGGATTCAGACACTTATAATGCCCTTCATTTGTCCCACACAGATGCAAGACACTCAGTGAATGAGACACTAACCATGCTGATACACTGTGTGATGTGTTTGCGATTCTTTCATTTTGCATCATGTTGTGCTTCTTGCATCCCTTCGCAGGGTAGTTTTACAGTGTTTTGTGTTTATTTTGGTTATTCTGTTTAATTCTGGGTAAATTTTTGTCTTACAACTTATTCATGATTGTTATATACGTTACATGTTATATGTCTTTGTGGTCATTTTGTGGCTGAGTTTTACACTTCTAGCAAATAAATAAGGAAGCCTTTAGAGGCCATCAGGTCCCTTTGCAGCTTACCATGTACAGCGCACATATTTTTAAATGCACCCTAGCCATAAATATGTTTGGATCAATATCCATTCATAAAAAAAGGAAACTATGTAGCCTTAAGATGCTTTCAGGTTCTGAGGCTGCAGCAGCTAACAAGTTACATTGTATAATGCATACTTTGGTTTTGCGTTATTCTGTTACTTGGTAGATTTGCCGGCATCCCAAAATACTGTATATTATATATCTACTTTTGTTTTTTGGTAAGAGTGTGGCATTCATCTCAGGTTCATCCCTGTTGGGTGGTTTGTTGACATCGGTTGCTTCAGCCATCACGCTCCCAGGTTGTCTACTTCCTGTCAATATTTTGTTCGAATTCTTCTCCAGACTTTACTTTCTCTGTAGCAGTTTGAAGATTTCTCATGAAACTTTCTTGAGCCACAGACAAATAGAAGATCCCAGCTTCTTTTCTGGTTTCTCACTGCCCAGAATCACACAGTGTACACCAACCTTTTCTAGTCGTTTTTTAATAAGACACCTGGTACTGCTAAGCCCATTCAGCAAACAGTTTGGGAGAATACACTCCACATGTGTGGGTAGTTTAGTGATGGCTATAGAGAAATCCCTTCCCTTAAACCTTCCAACTGTATCGAACAGTTTAGTTGTTCTATTTGTACTCTTAGGTCATTAATTACTACAATTACATAGGGGGACGTATGTATGGAAATATGTTCCCGTTCATCTTGTTGATCTCGGGATTTTTCCTGGTTGACTTATGAGGTCACAGAAGAGGTCAACTTCCTGCAGAGAGTCTGGTTCCTTACTTTTGTTATAAATGAGAATCACCCAGTCCCTAGTTGTTGTTGTTACTGGTTTTTTGCTCTTCTGTGTGCTGGCTTCTGCTGTTATTTCTAGGTCAAAGCCCAGTACAGGACCTGTGGAGCATGCACAGAGCCCCTTGGTCAGTTTTGAGTCTAGTTAAGTGTTTTCATGCAGGAGTAACTTAATCATCAGCTGCCCCATCTACATTAGTCCTACCTTGATACATATAGTTAATTTAGTATTGATCAGCTGTTTTAAAATTGTAGGTTTTAGTCTACCTACAACAATAAGTGTGTATCAGATTACCTTTTTGTTGCAGCAGTCATTCCCAAATCAGTCAATAGCTCTTCAGCCCATAAATGGTGTAGTGAGAAATGAATAAGACTCCATCACATCAATCATTAAAGTTTGTAAAGCAGAAACAGCACAACTTAAATGCAATGATTTTACAGGCATGTTTATCTAAAAGGCATTTCATTTACAGTATCCAAATAACTGTTTCCAGTTTAGGAGCTGATTCCAGTTAGATCCGCAGATCATTCCCTCTAGGCTCATCTCAGTTAACATGTCTAATGTCATTTGGTCCCATATCATTTAAAGACTTACAGACAATAATTATAAGACCTTTGAATTTCTTTGTATGTAACTTGAAATTAAATTAAATTCAACACCTAATTGTCATTGTTGTAATGATGCAGTTATAAATACTGATATGACGTTGGACCACCCTGGAAGAAAAGTTATTAATAATGCAAAGAGTGCAGTCCCAAATAGAAACCATTGTATTTGATAAGTTGTAAATGTCTACTGGCCTCAATGAAGTCTTGATTTGATCATTTTAATCCCCTCCCCCATGTGTGATTCCTTTTAGGTGTGCAGGTTATCTCTTCCAGAAGGTTGGAAAATTGGCTGCTACCTCTGTAGGCGGAGGTCTGCTGCTGCTGCAGGTATTTCTGCACCAAAATTCATATGCATGAGTTAAACATTTCAACAGACTCGAAACCATGTTTATGAATCTGCTGCCACTCATCGACTTTTCTAAAATTTGCACGTCTCTTTCCAGATAGCTAACAACAGTGGCTACATCCAGGTGGACTGGAAGAGAGTGGAGAAGGACGTCAACAAAGCCAAGAAGCAGCTAAAAAAGGGAACAAATCAAGCGGCCCCTGAGCTAAACACGTTTTTTGAAAAGGTAAGGATTTCTTTCAGATATATCTAAACCTCTTGGGACATTTTTTTTCCAAATATAAAAGTATGTTGGATCAAATGAGGGCCTTGGTTGAAATTTAAAAGCATATGCACACATAACTTCAAGTAATCCTGCCAATGGACATTATCAATCGGAGCATGACCTCCACTAAGCTCATTCCTATATTTTACACTTTAAACCAAACCCACACCAAAATTGAATGGGTTTTTCTATCGTTCTTCAAATTCAGCTCAAAAGAACCAGATGAGTCACAGGGCCCCTTAGTTTAGGAAATGGGACTACATTGCACACACATGACCATTTCAGCCTGGCCTCTGACTTCTCTAATGAAAGTGCAAAAGTGAAAATTTTGTTCTTCAAATGAGTAAAAATGACTAAACTAGCAACACTGAAAAAAGGCCACTCCAAAGTGAAAAAGAAATTAAAACAAGGTATTTTTGCCTGAAATAAGAAAAGAAACATCTGCCGATGGAACAAGTGAATATTCTCTGGACAATTTTTCTTGGAATAAGACAATATATTCAAGCCTTACAACATCTTGAGATAAGCTGAAAAAACAAGTTTTTTGCTATATTTTACTAGTATTGTGAAGTTTTATGTCTCATTAGAAGTTTGTGCGACTCAAAAGTAGTATTTCCCCCCTATTGTCTTAAAACAAGTCCCTGTATCTCATTGAAATGCTGCTCTTTAGCCGATTCCATCTTATATTGAGCTAGATAAGATATTTTCACCAGAAATTAGAAAAATGCCACTATGGCATGGCATGCCAGAAAATGTCCACAACATCAGAACGGGCATCTTGGTGGCTTTAGCTGCCTTTATTACTTCTCATTCACCTATGTTTTGCATAAAACCTTAAAGCAGAATTTCGTTGTCGTTTTTTTTTACCTGGGGACTGAAGACTTAAGTGTGGAAAACAAGCATGTTTTTAGGGCAAACTTACACGGGAGCAGTTGCCCGATACTCATAATTAACTGCTGCTAGCGGCCTGCCCGGCTAAATACTGGAACTATCTTGAACGTTCCTATGAAAGGAAAGATGAAAACAGACCCCAGGTTTTAAAAAAAAGCCAAGTTCTCCTTTAAAAGCAAGGTGCAAAAGAAATATTAAAAAGTACGTAAGAATTAAAACAAACTAAAAAGAGTACAAGAAATGGAGAAGAAGCTAAAATAGTGTTAAAAATATCAGCAGGATTGTCACAATTGCGGTCTATGCACAATGTGTGAAAGTTAATTCACAAGGAACTAGAGAAAGACAAACCTTACAGGAATAAAAAGCAGTGGAAAATTAGAGTTTTCAGATCTGGTTTGGACCAGAATCTGTCCTGGATCAATAAAACAAAATGCTGATTCTCGTTATTTCATTTCTGCTTTCCATCTCAGGATGGAAAGCAAACTTGACCCAGGTGCTGTTAGAAATCTCTATAGCCCGTCCGGCGGCAGCAGATCAGATATATGAATTTTGGACCAGGCAAATCTTTGGCACGCAGGAAGCCAGTGTTTAGATCTGAGAACCGGAGTGTCTGTTTGAGGACACGAGTAAATTAAGCCAGTAAAAACACTTAAAAGCCCAGCATTGGCATGGCATCTTGCAGGATGAATTGGAAGCACAGCTAGAAGATGTTCAGGAATATAGTGGCCCAGTCACTTCCTGTATGTCACGTGTAACTGGGTCCTGAATTACAATGGCCGGAGCTAAGATATCCAGTCATAAATTCTCTCTCTCCTTGATCTAATGATATTGAGCCCATTTGCTTAAAACATTTATATTTTCGAACCAAAGAATCAAGAAAAACTAAATTGAGACCAGAAATATTTACTTTTCATGTTATGAACACGTATCGCATGATCTCCTTGGTTTAAAGAATTCTTTTTTTTCCCAAAATCTTTAAAAGAGTTTCATATCTTTTGTATTGTTTGAATGCAGAATAGTGTCAGAAAAGTTGTTGCCATTCTATGAACTGAACTTTTTTTTTTTTTTTATCCTTTTCAGTCCACGGAGTTTGTGAAGAAAAACATTGTCGTCACAAGCGGCTTCGTGGGAGGATTCCTGATCGGCCTGGCATCTTAGGCTCTGCCAAAGGAAAAACAGTCTGTGTCTTTGATGTTACGAGAATCTCTAAATCAGTGTGGGAGGGCTTTTAATGATTTCAGGCAGCAAACAGCCAGTTTCAGTTTATTTTCTTTTCACATGTTCTATTTAAACTGCACATCTTTTGTCTGTAATACTGTACAACCCACATGACAGGCGCTGCTAGTGGAATCTCTAGACCTCAAAGGCCCTCTTACTACTAATCCATGTTAAATGATGATGAATATTATGCAGAATTACTTTTAAAAAGAAAAAGAAGCTACAAAGTCGACCAGAAGGTTGCTATTTTGCTATTTATTTATTTTTACCAAACCGAAATTGTTCCTATAAGAAAACTTGCACTGTTTTGTGCTCAGTTCCAGCAGGCACTGGGCAGCCATCACGCGTCATAAGAATCAGTCAATGCAAGTGTAATATTTTTTCAATCATCTAAAGTTTGATAACTTGAATGTGCTGATGGATATTGGATTGTGATGCCTTTCTCAGAGGTGCTAAATGGGTTATATCTGCTTCCCCTGTATCTCTTTTGTTTTCTATTTGTTTGAGTGATGAATTGATGCATGTGGTACAGAAGACTGTGGTTAGACTCTGTAAGTAAATAAAAATAATAAAACAAGCCAATTTTTCTCATGTTTATGCCTTCAGTCCATATCTGGTCTCTTTGTTTTTTATTTGTGTTTTGGGTTTAAACAAGGTATAATAATAATAATACATTTTATTTGGTAGCGCCTTTCAGGACACCCAAGGACACTTTACAGAACAAAGAAGAAAAACAAAAACCATAGGTACAATAGAAATGCTGAAATAGAAAACAAGAGACAATTAAAATGTCAAAATAAACAACAGGTTAAGAACAGAGGGGATACAAGGAGATAAGCTATACATTATATGCTGATGTATGCTGGTATGCAGAGTTTTAAAGTCATAATACAAGAGAAATTACCCCTGTTAAGTTGCTCATTAACACTAATTGCTGATCGAGTCACCCAGGCTACTCCATGCATTTAGGGATGTAGATGATTCATTAAATTTCAAAATGAGCTGCAGAATGGAGAGAAGAGGAAAAAAAACAGGAAACGGGCAATAATTTACACAGACTCACCAGAACTTGAAAAAGTTGCCTGGCCTGATGAGTCTTCATTTCAGCTCCACCAAATGAAGTGGATCTATTAAATACAGAAACAAAGCAAACAGTACCCCAAAAAAACAAAATTTTGTGATCTTTGTCAGTATTTCACATTTTGGATGCACTTTTTGTTGTTTGTATTCATGAATATTTTTCAATAATTTAGGTCTGAATATATGTATAAAAAACTTTAAATAATGGATAAATTATTTATCCAGGGAAACATCTAAAACCTGCAGGATGGTTGCCCTCAAGGACTATCTCATAGTCGGAACTAAAAATGCTGAGAAAAGAGTTAATGATCCATTTGTTTTTAAAACGTTTTGATCTAATGATATTAGATGTATTTGATAACTTTTATCACAGGTGGTGTTTAAATCCATTAAACAAATGTGCACTTCTTCCAAATCACATCCCAGTAGTTTTAACTGTAGTTTATCAGCTCTATTTTTTAGATACTAGTTGTTTGTATGGGAGAAGATGTGTTTTCCCAGTTTATGTTTTAAAAACAAGCACAATTTGCTTTTGGATTTTTTGGCTTTTGTTGTATAAAACTTTTGCAAGTGATCTTTACATTTCTTTAGTGTAACAATGATGAGTTCAAGACTTCTTTCTTCCATCTGAAGAAATGATCGCGTTGTGATAATAAATATTTTATCACTGTTAAGGTCGTTACTAGGAGACGCCACAAGCAAAACACCTCCATGGTAACCAATAACACTGTTTAAAGTTAACTGAGCAAGTTTTCAGGCGAGAAATAACCCAGGATTAAATATTACCATTATGGCGTTACCATTTATGCTAGGATACTCTCCCAATGTTCATGTAAGTTGTATATTTATTCATTTAAATCATTTTCCCCCCCTTTATTAACAAGACGTTTACGTTATCAGTGCACTATGCTAACAGTGTAGCATTTAGGCTAAATGTTAGTCAGACAAAGACGGTTCCGCTTTGATATGAGGGCTCATAAACTGGAATTTATCTAAAGCAGAGATTAGCTAAGATTTATTGTGGTGTTATCCGTTTTGATAAGTTTGTTTGTCATCCTGCATGGGAAAGTAAAATTTTGAGCTCGGCTTCAATGCTGACCTAAACTCTTGAACCATTTAATACTTTCACCAAAGCAAAGTAAAAACAGAGTTCATAAAGGTAAAACATATACATCTGACGTGTTGCCCTGATTTTTAGTCAAGATCTAAAGTCACTTGATATACCTCAGCCTTTTCTCCCCTTTGTTGTCTGATAGCCCCTTTCCATGGAGACCATTTCTGATGATCTACCTTTTAATCATCACTTTCAAACACTTAATCTACTTTAGTTTTTTGTTTTTAAAAAAAAATCTTGTCCTTCCACTTTTACTGCATATCATAGTGAGCTATGCTAGGTTTAAACTAATAGCCCTTTGAGGGTCACCTTGCTGCTGTAAAAATACTGTTTTTGTTTGTCAAACTGTTATATTCTTTTTTTAAATTGAAGCAACTAAAGAAATGGGAACAAAAGATGTGTCTTTGTTGCAGGCTGCTGGTAACAAAGAACTTGAAAATCCAATTTAGAATGGGTTCTTTGCTATCTCTTTCATCTATTGATTTAAAATGCCATGACAAAATAGCAAAGAAACAAAACAAAAACAACTAAGTTTTCTGAAAGTCATGAAGTGCAATAGTGTTCAGTATTTTGGCCAAGGACTTTTTTATCTTAAGGAGCGAAGGGGAGCTTAAAGGGGACAGATCACAGAACCTGGCTAAAGATACCAAATGTTGAGTACGTAGTTTTTATTTGGTATGTAACAGCTAACTAAATTTTTAATGGCGTATTAATGCCCTTAATGCAACTCCATTGGAGCATGCTTTTTTCACAAAGTGTGGAGATGATTAGTCTCTTTTGTGCCACAGCTGGGAAAGGAGAGATTCCATAAATCCCAACATTTTGGGTATTTAAATGGAGTCCCGATGCCGGTGGATTCAGACAAGAGTGGCATCGCAGGACAGCATCTTTCTGGCAAAAAGATTAAACCCACGTATTCCGTCTATCCCAAAGGAGAGGGCAGTGATCTCCCATCATGGGTTGCCTTTGACAAACAGGTGGGTTCATCAATTATGTACACATACTGTACAATCATAAAAGTTTATTTAATACTATTTGCATTTATTTTTTTCTGAGTCTTTGAACACATAAATCACTCTATTTGTTCAGTTTAAAACAATACTGCACCGCCATAAACATTAACTAAATACCATCGTCATAATTTGATCGATCTCACCCATGATTTCCACTGTTTCTATGCAGGTTCTGTGCTTTGAAGCTTATTTTCATGAGGAAATGCCGGTGACCCGAGATGAAGCATACCGAATCAGAAAGTGTAAGATCTACTTCTACCTGGAGGACGACACCATCCAGGTGGTGGAGCCAGAGAGCAAGAACAGTGGCATCCCTCAAGGTATCTGTGATAATTCAGGAGCTCTCTAAGAATTATTCTGAAGTTCAAGTATCTGTTTTTCATGTACTTACCCGAGTTCAACCGACTAAATAGTTGATTTTCACAAAATAAAAACATATATATATGAAAATAAGAACAGTTTTTAACAAATGTATGTGCTGTTTACTAATGCTGTGTTGGTGATGCGGCAGGAACATTCATTCATCGCCACCGTATCCCTCTGCCACCCCCAAACGATGACGACTTCTACAACATTTTCCATTTTAACATCAACAAACAGCTGGTGTTCTACTCTCGCACATTCATGCTGACAAACTGTGACTCCTTCACAAGGAACTTTCTAATAAAACTTGGGGTGCGGCTGAATGAATCTGCAACGGTGCCTGACGATCCCTTCACCAAACGGAGGGAAAAGGTAAGCATCAAAATTTATTTTGGAAAGAAAGTCAAATAAGTGAACAAATACACTTTATTCTCACTTTTTCAGCTGTTTTGTATTAATTTATATATGTATTTATGATCAGTTACAGTAAGTGTCTCACAGCTGCCCAATTAAAACCAGAGGTGGAAAGAGCACTGAAAATTTGTATTCAATTACAAGTACTGTGACATTGCTTAAATTGTACTAAATTACAAGTAAAAGTACTAGCCTTTAAAAAAAACAAGTAAAAATACAAAGTACTATTCTGGAAAACTACTCAGAATATTAATTACTTTTAACTGATGGATGTTAGTAGGCATTTGATTCAATTCACCTGTATAAAACCTCTACGTTCAAAGCACTTTTCTCAGATGAACAATGTGTAGCACAAAGGAAATTTTTCGGTAAAGAAATGAAATGAGCAGAAATTTTGTTCGTTGAAAAAAATGACAAAAAATGTTTTGAACCTGCATAGAACAATTTACAGTTTTCCCAATAAACTGTGAACAGGCCGGTAAAGGTCATACTACCCTAGACATACTCGCCTTTCTGTCCCACTTCACTTTCTGAACCTTTTGTTCAGTTTCAGCATTACTTAAGTTTACCGAGTCTATCTGGTATAATTCTATTTTCATTACAATTAAAGTGTGATGTATGGAACGCGCCTATTATGGGTGTACTCAGTAGCGATTACATGGTATAAATTGTACTCAAGTATTCAGTAAAATTACACACTTTGAAAAAACACTCATAAAAATACAAGAACCAAAAATTGTACTTAATTACAGTAACTTGAGTATTTGTAATTCATCACTTCCACCTCTGATTAAAACAGTTTCACCTGCGATAAAGCAGAGAGAATCCTCTTGTTAGAAACTAAAATGCCTTTTTTCAGCAGGAGGAGAGTATGAAGCCACATCGCCCTTACGAGAGACACGACACCCTGAAGAAGTTCCTGGATCATGACCGACAAGTCCTTCGGTTCTATTGCATCTGGCATGATCCCGAGTTGACGGACATTCACAAAGGTCCACGGGAGCTGGTTCTTCACTTCTTCCTGGCTGATGACACTGTATCGATCGCGGAGGTGGTCCCACCAGCCAATGGAAAGCTTGATGTCTCCAAATTCCTGCAGCGCTGCAAACTACCTAAGGTGAGGAGTATGAACAGAGATGATGCTTTACACAAAATATTGTATTTTTTTTTACAAGAAAACAGACAAGGAATTTACTGCTAATTGCTCATTACTTCACCCTTTTCTAAAGAAGCATGTTGTTGCAACTTTGGGAAAGAAAGTAAGTCACATAATGTACAATTAATCAACAAATTATCTTTGTCTTCAATTGACATCTAGCTTACAATTATGTACAGTTGTCTTCAAAATGAAAAGGCAAAATCCTTAATAGTAATTCAAATAAAAGGAGACTTTAAAAAATAATAATAGATATGAATTTGATAATTTATTATTTAGTGAAATAAGACATTGTTTCACCAACCATTTAGGGACAGTTTAATTCCTAGACTATATTTAGATGATGTACCAGTCATGAGAAAAGTGTTCAGTATGAACATTGTCACTATCACAATGATTAATTTGTTACTATCTAGGTGTCTCTGTGAAATTAATCTGAAGTATTTTGTTATGATTATCAAAGAGTAAACTGATTCTTTTCTCACTTCTGCTACAGTACATTGAGTCCCTGGTTGCTTGTTTTCATGCTGCGCCCTTTTCTGAGGCTTTACTGGATAGAATGTGAGAGGAGAACTGACAGATAACCATTTCTAAGAAGGAAAGACAAAAGCAATCCAGCATGGATAGATGGTTATTTGAAATCCAAAGGCTTGCAGCAGAGCCTTTCTCTCTCCGTTACGATGAGTTTTCTTTTTTCGCTTCCCATCCCTCTTTTCTTTCAGACCTCATTCACTCTGACAGGACTGCTGCAGCACCCAGTCTCCCTCAAGCATTCTGGCTTTCTCCCCCAGTTACTGACTGAAGCATAATTCATCTTGAAAGACAGCCAGAGCTCAATCATGATTGTCTGTGTGTGTGTGTGTGTGTGTTTGTGTGTGTGTGCTTTCAGTCCAGTAATTTTGTTTGCTTCAGTGCCTTTTATTAAATGTCAGGCTTAAAGGTTAACCAGGATCCACTGTCCAATGGAAAACCAGATCACTCCATCTCTCTCTCTCTCTTTCTGTCAGTCTTCCTCCTCTTTTTTTTGTGCATGTCCATGTTTCCAGGACGTAAAACGGCAGTTACATCTGTAAAATGTGTTTTGTGAACCAGTTTTATTCACATCCTGTGTGGGGTTGTTTTCATTGCAGAATGCTCCGTCCCAAATGAAGCAGCCCGGACAGGTCACAGACCGCACGGTGCTCAATGTGTTGACCTCCGAGAGCCAGGGAGATCGCTTCTTGCTGGACAGCCTCAGAGTATGTCCTGTCACAGTTGACCACTCAAAACACAGCCGGACACCATGTGTCAACAAATGGCTTAGTTGTAATCAAATCAAATCAAAATCAATCATATGTTTAAATAGCCCTTTTCATTCTCCAAAGCAACACAAAATACTTTATATATCATAAAAACAACCCATGCATATTAGATAAAAACAATCTTTCCCATAACAAAATATAAAATAGAATCATTTAAAATATGCTGCTTTTGAAATAAAGTTGAGGATGTTAAAAAGTTGGAACAGAAGTCACAACATAACCTAGAAACAGTATCAGATAAAAGCATGTTTGAATTAAAATACATCCCCGAAGCATTAATACATTGATAAAATAACTGCGTGAATGAAAAGTAAGATACTAAAACACAGAAAAATAACAAAAATAACTACAATAAATAATTCAGTTCAAAGCTAAACTGAAAAGGTGGGTCTCGAGCCTCTTCTTCAAGAGATCAACACTCTGTGTCCCTGAGGCCCTCTGACAGGCTGATGTTGCACTTCTGCCAGTCATCTGTTTACATGCTGTTAGAAGACAGTTTAATAATTGAGTGATCCAAAAGCAACGTGATATAGAATTAAATATAAACAATGTTTTCTTGCACTGCTGGAATTATTTTAGATGGTGAATATTTACCTTGTCAAATGAATATCTATGTCACTCTGCATCACTGCCACCCATCGATCAGTCCGTCACAGTCCGTCAGGTGTTACGTCAGACTTGGGCTTTTATGTCTGCAAAGGTTTAGAATTTGAAGAGCTTGTGCATTTTCAGGATCTTTGCTCAAGTTTGGTTGCCTCATTGTTTATTATTAAAAGTTAGACTTTGCAGCTCACAGCTGATCAGTGGAAGATATGTTGGATAGCCACTCTGCATGCAAGGATATGCAGCAACATGCATGTTATTCAGATGAGTAAATACCTGTCTGATGCAAAGAGATACAGTTTAAAGCTAATTTTATATAATGTTTGCTTCAGTTGTTATATATCTTTTAAAGTTTGAGTTGTTCTCAGATTAGTTTATCTCTCCTGTTTTATTTTTTTCCTGATTTTTCAAACTGAGAGCACTTTGCACTGGCATTGACTTAACAGGACTACACAACTCAACTTAAAAAAAAGATAAATAAACGAGATATCCCTTTAGATCCTTTAAAAGTAATGGTTGGGACAAAAGCCAGAAAATATTCTTCTAACATTCTGTTGATTGTGTTGATCTTTGACTGAACAGAAATAGCTAAATAAAACAACAACAAAAAGCAGTCTTATTTCTCTACAAACTCCTCTCACCTTTCTTCTCTCACTTGTTTGCAGACCGGCGCTATCAATGAGGACTTTTACAAGGACTCCGATCTGACTGTTGGTGGGGAGGTGAATGTGTGGGGAAGGAACGTAATCATCGTTGACTGTGATGAATTCACCAAAAACTACTACCGCTCCAAATATGGCATAGGTAACCCCGCCTGCTGCAATGCTGCCACATGCATCGTTTATTTAAACAGTTTTTTTCATCAAAATGAGGAATATATGTTTCATAGTCTGAATTATCAACACGAAAATCCTGTGCTCAGAATAATGCATTACATGGATCTGAACACATGGGGGCAGTAAGATCAAGCATCAGTGGGGGCTGTTGCCTCCCTGTGAGCCTGATTCCTGGCACCTCTGGTACAGAAGGCTTTAGTTTTAATGTATTTATATTTAAAGGAAGGCAAGAAGAACACGGGAGGGTTGTGTTTATATACCTCTTGGTTTGATGAATATTAGAATAAATGTAGGAATGCAAGACCAGATTAGCAGGCGTCCAGCACTGGTCTCTTCAGGGGTCCACGGTTGAAGGTCGTGGAGGCCCAGGGAGGTTTTCAGGCAGCCGAAACCCAAACTTGTCCTGGATGTGTGTGCCACTCCGGGCAGGTTTTTTGGGCTTGCTGCATTAGTCACAGTAGTAAAGCAAGCACAGCCCCTCCTGACAGGCCGCTGTGATGGAGGGTCCTGTCTGAACCGGAGCAGTCAGAGGTCAGATTCAGGGATGGATTACCTGCTTCCTTCTGATCATCTCAGCTCTCCTCCTGGGTTTCATTCCTCTTTTTAAGTGTTTGGATTTTTCTCCTTCCTCCTTCCCTTCAGAAGACTTCACCCCAGTGCAGTACAAACCTCCGCCGGCCCCCAAGCTGCCGAAACCCGCGCCCCCTTACAACGGCTTCGGCTCGGAGGAAGACTCCTTGAGCTCCTGTCAGAGCATTTTGTTCAAACCCCCGAAGAAAGATTTCGTCAAATTCATGGAGAAAGACAAGTGGGTCGACTTACAGCCGCAACCATATTACATAATCGAGTATTTTAGAGTGTTTCTGTGTATACCTGTTTTTGTTAGCGATATCCCCCAACTCTGCTCTGTATATGTCCCTCCCGATGTGGCCTAAACAGGATTGTGCTGAATTTTCGAGCCAAGATGACGACCACTGATCCGGTTGACAGAGACAGGGTGTTCATCATTTCCTTCTACCTTAGCGATGACTCGATGAGTGTGTTTGAACAGCCACAGAGGAACGCAGGTAGGAAAACTTGGAGAAAAGCTGCACCAGAAATACACCCAGGATTTGAAATGCGAATCTATGACTCTCATGGTAAACGTTAAGATGTCAGATTCAGTTTCCAGTTCCTGAGTCTCTTGGAAACAGATGACGTTTAGTTTGTGAACTTGTATTTCCGTTAATATGAGATGAGCGCAGTGCAGAGGGTTCAGGGACTTCTCAGTATGGATTCAAATAAAATGCAACCATTTAAAATCATGTGAAACAAAACTAAATTGGTGGAACTCAGAGATAAAAGTTTTACCAGTGTGAAAAAAAAATAAAGCTATATATGGAGCGGTGTCGAGCCATTTGTCTTTATGTATTTAGCTTAAATAATGTGTTACACAATTGTTTCAGTTAAAGAGACAGACAGTTTATTCTTATGAAAGAGAAGTAGCTTGATGATTTTCTGTTCTGTTGTACGTGCGTGCGTGTGTGACTGTGTGTGTTGTGTATGATGAAAAATGTGAAAACTGTTTTTGTTTTTGAACTTGTTTCCTACGTTTGATTTTATGGTGTAAAGCACTTTGAGATGCTTCATGTATAAAATGGTGCTATATAAATAAAGTTTGATTTGATTTGACACTAATTAATCAGAAATACTGTTGCCTTGTTACACCTAATGGAACCTGGTCCTTTATTTTTTTCCCCTTTAAACCCTGACAAATACAAGCTTTTTAAAAAAATCGGCCAATAGGACAATGGTTATCTTATATAATACAGAACTTAAAGTTAAGATAACCACCACACGTTTTATAATAGATTAATGATATTTACATGTTATATATTTTTTACAGTGATATTGAATTATAAGGCCAAACTGTCCACCAGGGAGCGTAAGATAGCATCAGGCTGTACACAACAGGGTTCTGACTTTATACTGAAAATTACTGTTAAAGCTGATAGTGAACACCTTTTAAATGTGGATCATAACATTGTTCTGTAATCTTTATGATAACCATTATCCTCTAGGAAGTCGGGAATTAATGCGATAACTTACATTGTCCTATAAACTTACACATTAACTTCATGTTAATGTGAAACTGCTGATAAAAGTCAGAATTGAGCCTTAACTGATGCCACTTGCAAAAGTGCACAAATAAGGACATGAGAAATGTCCTAGATAAAGGATATAGGATTTCACAGTTACTCCACACTTCCATGTTTGACTCTAGTAACTTAACTTTCACGCAGATTACTTGTAATTAACCTAGGATTATTTGTCCTCTGTCATTTCGATTTTTGTAGTGCCTTTATCTGGGAGCTGCTGCAGTTCTTGTGCAGAAACTCTTTCTGGACTCTTTACGCAGCGCCGCCAGCAGAGGGCAGTGTCGCTCCATCGCAGCCCGATGTCACGCGCGTCCTCTTTCCAGTGGATCTCTCTCTGCTGTACCTGCGCCTTAAACTGGGTCAAATATGACGCGTTTACCGTGTTTCCAACATCACTGAGGCTGCTGCCCGGTGTAACTTACAGTGAACTGTATGAAACTGCAAGTTGCCTTCTATAATATCTAATTCAGCCACCGTCATATATTTCTATGGGTTATTGTCAGATCAATAGGAAACAGGTGCATTAAAACATGTGTAATTAGCAATCACAAAGCATATATGGTATGACACCTTTACTCTTCAATTCAGCCTGACCCAACTTGAATGAGCTTCTTTTTCTTTCAGTGGTCCTCAAAAAAGATCTTTTCAAGCAACATTTACAAGCTGTTCTTTGGATGTCCACTGCCTTTTGTTCCATTTTTTTGTTACGGTGACCTCGCCACTCTATAAAGTACTTCTATTATCAAGAACTGCTGCAATGATTTTAGTCTATTTACGATGTCATTTAGTACATCTCATCTTTTTCTCTTTCGTAAAAAACAGCTTAAAACCTACTTATTTAAACAGGCCTATTTATAACTGCTTTATTCTGAATTTGTTCAACTTATTGCAATGTATTTCATTTGTTCTTGATATTGCTTTCAAGTTGTTTTATTGTTGTGAAGCACTTTGTGACATTTGCTCTTGAAGAATGCTATATAAATAAATTTACCTACTTATTTACTGTCCTTCACAATGACTTGTTGACGTCCGAGATGATTTCTGATAAGGCTCCAGAGAACAATAGATGGACCAGGCAAAGCCAGATGCTATGGCCCCCCCAGGACCTATGTCAGCACTTTGCATAATTTTTCCCTATTTCATGAGAAGAACACATTCAAATACTCCTCATATGTTGTAGCAGATAGTTTCATTTGAAAAAAAAACCTGGTCTCCCACCTATTTTTCCACTGCTCTATGTGTCCGTCTTCCTTAAATGTTTAGAAACAAATGTTGGAAACATTTGTACACAATGCATCAGCATTAATAACTAAAAATTCCCCTTGCTGGTGCAACAACAGCATGCATGAGGTTACTTTGGGTGTTCAGTGACTAATCATACAAATAATTTGTCTGAAAATGGTCAGCTGAAAGGACTAGACTGGAAATGAGTTAAAAAAAAGAAACCATTTACAAAGAAAATATCGGAAAGAGCTTCAGAAAGCCCAGAGAAATAATGCTAAAGTCAGCTTTTAAAGATTACTAGAAAATCTGGCTTTCTGGAGCCAAAAAGAGAAACACAAGGATGCATGAGAGTTTTGCACTGTTTATTCCGTTTTTTTTCTTTTTTTTGCATCTACTTTGGGAAAAGGTTTGATTCTCATTAGTTGATGCAGTTAATCTAGTAGCCTCCCATATTTGCAGAATACTTAGAGTAACAGGGTTTTATTGATATGTTAGTTACAATATTATCACACATCAGGCTTGTTGTAGAAAAGGACAACTATGTGCAGGAAGCCGTGAAAATACAAACATCGGGGGAAAAAAGAAGCTGGTGAATCCATTATTGACCACAGCAGCAATACTTGATAGCAGCTTAACCACAGTGATGTTAAGTTGCTGTTCACATCGTATCATGTGGCGCCCTCTGAGGGATGTTGCATTTACAAACACTCGAGTGTCTAAAAATCACATTATTGAGTAAATAAATAACTAAAACAGGCTAAAGATGTTAATGATGCCACACTATGTCAAATAGCTTTATCATACCAAAATTGTTGAATTGGACATTTTAAGCTGTAAATCCTCCTGGTTAACTTTTTCAATTGTGAATATCAATTCCTTATTTGTTGTTTAAATCTTTCAACCTGGCAAACAAACATGCAAACGCTTAGGATAAGTCGCTGTAGGCGGACCATCCGCCCTGTTCTCTAGAATCAGCGGAGCTGTCTGTATTCCTTCCTACACATACTTTCCAGTAACAACTTATCTCACACTTGTTAACTCTTGTGTAACTGCATATGTCAGTGAAGCCGGGCTGAAAGGCGATAGCAAACAAATCATGGGAGGGGTTGCACAGGCAGCAGGGTGGGCTGAAATGTGTACAAATCAAGGCTGAAAATACCAACACTGAAGAAAGCAACAAGACGAATCTCAACGGGAAGAATCTCATGACAAGGTAAAACACAGTCCATGCTAAGGATTGAGTCGTGATCCTCATGGCACATCCTGCATCTGCTGCCTGCATCTACGGAAAAAAATAAAAGAAAAAAGATAAAGCACCAGGGGTAAGATATTTGTCCTACAGGGACATTCTGCACATCTTTGCCCCACTGAAGAGACAAATGTAACGGTACACGTTGCAGTATG
>JAVQJG010270414.1:0-11335 GCA_036024015.1 Craterocephalus amniculus
GGGTCCTTGTGTGGTCGGTTTTTCACTTACTTTTCTTTTTTTATTCAAATTAGTTAAAGAAAAAAATAGGAACAACAAAACTTAAGTAAATATCCTACTTGTCAGGAGGGATACCTGGCTGGCACCCCTAAAAACTGTCACAACATTCTATAAATTGACCTAATAAAGACTTCAGGTTACTAATATTAGAATTTTGTCACCTATTATTATTGGGTCAAACTTAAAAGGGTTAAACGGTTCCCTAGCCCAAGTCCACATATTTGAAAGCAAGAAGTAGCTTCAGTCAGACTGAGCTTCAGTCTGTCCACCTTAAAACACCCAATCAGACCATAAATCTGAGTGTAGTGATGGACCCAGACCTACATTTTGAATCATTAAAGTTATCACAAAGTCTGCCTATTGTCATTTTGAGAAAAGAAAGGTTAAAAGATGTGAAGCCTCAGCAGGACCTGGAAAAACTGGTCCATGAATTCATGGTCTTAGGTCGGCTTGATTATTCCAACAGCTTCTTTTCAGGTCTACCAAAAAAAATCTATCAGATAGCTGCAGCTTATTCAGAACTCTGCTGCTCAAGTCCTCACCATGAACAAGAAAGTTCTGAGTACTTAACACTGTTTGCAGGTCCATCAGGGGATACTTTGAAACTCTGACTGGTTTAGGACCAAAACACATTTATGGCCTCTTGACCGTGTATGAACCTGCCTCAGGTCATCTGGATCTTCTGTTATTAGTTCAAAGATCCAGAGGCAGACATAGAGAAGCTTTATTCAGATTCTATGCTCCACATGTCTGGAACAAACTCAGAAACTCTCAGTTTATTTAAACCCAGGTGACCAACCTTTTCTCTGCTGCATTTACAGAGTTTCTATCCAAAAGTCCAAATCTGCACTGTTTTTATTGAGCTTCATTTTTAAACTCAATCAAAATGACCTCTGCACCCTGCTGGAATGCTTTTAATGTCTCATGTGTTGTACATAAAGTGATCTGTCCCTGACTTTCCGTGAAAAATTACACATTTGACCCAAATTGTATCAAACTCTTGTTTCTTATGTAGGAAACTGTATCCAAGTACTTAATAATTTCATGAAAAAAATAAAGGTTTGATAAATACAAAACATAGATTTAATGAATCAGGTTCCCAAAAATTCAGTGGAATGGCCCTTTACACATACTGTGTAGCTAATCTGCTATATGTTTAAAGCAAAACAAACATCAGAGATTAGTTATCTGCACGCATGGATTCCACCGACTTGTTTCTGCAAAATTAAGCTTTAAGATGGAAATTCTTCACCTCTGTTTCAGCTTTTCTTCTCTTCTTATTTTTAGCAACATTTCCTTCCGTCAGTTCTTCGAACCGTGCTCTATTTTCAGTAGCTACATCATCTTTCCTTAACTGCAAAATAAAACATCCCTTTTCCCCAAATGACCTTATTCGTGCCCTAAATAACTAATCCTCACTCACTAAACACATCACCTACTCATTATTTATATCGCCCACTCACTTCTACTTCATTTACTCACGCAACTCATTAACTCATTGCATGGATGAATCACTCGGTCTGTTCCACGTTCCTCCGTACTGTTCCTCCGCCACCTCTCTTGATCCATATTACATGAGCTTTGCTGCCCATTTTGATCAAAGTTGCTCCTCTAGGCTTTCACGGCTCAAACAAGTTGAGATGAAAGACTTTCTGTAATTTTATTGATTGCAATTTTAAAAAAATCCTTGCCACTGCTATTGATTGATGAAATATTGCTTTCCTTTTTTTTTTTAGCAAAAACCTCAAATGAGACTAATTAAGCACAGTTTCTTCCCTTTACTTCTTTATTCCAATTCATAAAAAAGAAGCAGCAGCAGAAATGAAATGATATGAGACATTCCCCTCACACTTGACCTGTGATCATAATTTGGATCATCCTCACACATGACATGAATCTTTTTAGGTCCTCACTCGTATTTAATGTTTGTTTTTCTGAGCTAGCAAGATGCTGCTTAGCAAACAAACACATCAGCAGGGATAAACAGGACATGTGTAATAAGATCCAGCAGTGGAATCGATGCTGCATGTCTCTCTGTAGCGACGCCGTCAGCCTGCTGCCTACGACCCAACATGCAGATTGCTGCACTTAATCCAACTTATTAATAGGATGATCTGAACTGAACTGACTAAAATGGTGGTTCTCAAACATTTTTCAGCAGTTTACCTCCCAAACCATTACAGATGTGTTTGCATGTTCAGAAAATGTGTTAAAAACATGATAATGTCCTCTGTAGTTGTTTTTTCCTTTTGCAAAGCAAAGACTTGAACATAAATGTCATCATTAATGTATCATAAAAGCAATAAACTTAATTTCCACTCATCTGTCGATACAGAGGGAAAATTAGTCAAGTCTTTCAAACTTCCTAAAACTTCTTATTGGATTAAAATCCTAAAAATTAAACCTCAAAATTGAAAATATTGCTCAATTTTTGTAATAATTACCAGGAATACGGAGAATTCTTTTTTTTAAAAACTTATATTGTCTTTACAGGATTAGCAGAAATTTTAAAGACAATATTTTTATTCTTATTTCTTGTGAAGTACTCTTGGATTATCCCAAAGTACGATACTTAAACCCCCCTATAAGAAACAGTGGACCAGAAAATAAATCAGCATGAAGCAAGGACTAATCTGCAGCTGCTGCTGGTTGCAATCCTGCAAAACGTTCAGGCAGCAGCAGTGGCTCAGGTGGGTCAGAGACTGGAAGGTTGGCGCTTTGCATTCTGCTCTCAGTCAAGTTTCTGATTTAATTTGTTAATGCTGATCTGTTTATGTATTTACTTTGTTTGTTGGAATCTTATTCCTCTCCTCACATAAAATGAAATGGTGGAGCTCAGTATGGAATCCTTTGTTTAAATGGTCACACCAGCTAAGATTTTCACTGAACCAGCACTGATCAGAAGCTGAGTAAATGTTTCAGAGACGACAAAACACATGCCATGTCATGGCTTTGAGTTGAATTAAAAACTGATCAAACGTTTGGGAAAATAGAAAAATCCTGCATGATTATTCCAGCTAAAGACATTCATAATTTTCAAATTAATAAAACGTCAATAGAAAACATAAATATATATGTTTTTAGACTATGGGAAGAAACCCAGTGTGGTCTTCTGCTGCTGGAGCCCATCTACACAACTTTTTCACCTTAAAACTGTTTCTGACTCATTTTGATGCTGCAGTGGTGTTTATTATGAACATACAAAAGAGCTGATGTTGCCCAGCAGCATCCCATGGCTAAAAAAAAAAGAGCAGTCTACAACCTTTATCAACACTCTGGCGTTTTTTAATGTGCACCATCAGAATCAGCAAAAAAACCCAAGAGGACAACATTGAAGGAAGCAACAAGAAGAAAGAGAGCAGATACGACAACAGTCCACATCAGACTGACTTTTACTGACTGGAAGGAGCTCAGAGAAGAAAGAAAGGATGATAAAAAGCTGTCGTTAGGAACTTTAAATCCCTTTTCCTCCTCACTCTGATGCTTAGTCTGAACTTCAGCAAGTCGTCTTCACCATACATCACGAAGTGCATTCACTGCAAAAACTCCAGATCTAATTTCTAGTCAAAATATTTCATCGTGCTTAATATAAAATACAATCAGCTAAAGAAAAACATTTTAGTGAGATACAAGAACTTGTTTTAAGACAACAGGGTGGAAACACGACTTTTTAGCACCACAAATTTATAATGAGACTCAAAACTTCACAATTCTAGTAAAATATTGCAAAGAACATGTTGCTTCAGCTTATTTCAAGATCTTGTAAGGCTTGAATAGAGACTTATTCCCACATATCTTATCAAGAATTTTCAATTGTCCCATTTTCTTTGCTTATTTCACGCAAAAATACCATGTTTTAATTTTTTATCTTGTTTTTTAACATGTTTTTTAACTTATTTTTGGAGTGGCCTTTTTTCCCGTGTTAAGATGCGTCGTAATCGGCTGATTAGATAGTTGTGTTTTAGTATTGGGGCGAACAAAGTGTCACCGATTGTATGATCAGTGTATCAAAAGTTCTAATCAGCACTATAACTGAAGCAAAGTGAAATTAAAAAGCATGTCAGCTTGTGGGTCAGAGAAATGAAGGGAACTACTTTACAACATTCTGCATTCATAAATTTAATTTAGGTTCTCTCTACTTTTACACCTACAGTATATCATTTTCATGTATGATTGTTATTTTTCATGGATGTGGGTCCTTTGGTTCTTTTTATGTGTACATTTGTTAATATTCATATTTCGGGTTGTGTTTCATCTAACTGGGGAGCTGGTTTCTCTCTCTGTGTGGCCCAGTCGGAGTCAGCCATCCCTGGGGCTTACACTGCCATGTTCCCCGGCCCCGGTGGCCCTGAAAGCCGGGCCCTCAGCCAACACCATAGAAATAAACAGATCTACAAATTCACCAGAACAGGCTGTCCTGCAGGATTAAGCTCTGCAGATGAGTGTGTGTGTGTGTGTGTGTGTGTGTGTGTGTGCGTGTGTGTGTGTGTGTGTGTGTGTGTAGATTTGTGTCTGTATTATCGTGGAAGGTTTTTTTCCTCGACTCACATCAACATGAATTCAACACTGAAGTCTACGGTTACATCGAAGCCGAGTTATTGTTTTTACAGCAGAATTGTAATGATTGCATCACTTTTCCTGTGAAAGCTAATTAAAGTAAAAGGTTTAATAACGCCTGCGACAGACTGGCGACCTGTCCAGGGTGTACCCTGCCTCTCGCCCGTTGACAGCTGGGATAGGCTCCAACACACCCGCGACCCAATTGGATTAAGCTGTTCAGAAAATGGATGGATGGATGGTTTAATAACGCAGAAAAGAGAATATATTTCTTCTTTGCACATACCAGCAAACATTCAGGCAGCATGTCCACTCACCAGCCACTGCAGCAGCACCACCCTACAGCACCAGGTTTTTTACCAGTCGGCCTCTTTAGTTGTAGTGAAACTGGTGGCTGCCACCCGGTCCGCTGGTTGATGACCCATCAGTGGACACGTAAAACCACCTTCAGCTCTACTTTTGCCAAAGAGAAGCTTTTTTTCCATCTGAATGGGCTGACTGGTTTAAAATTAGATTTTGGAATCATAAACCCATCCCCTTCACCATTACACTGTTGATCCAAGGCAAAGTGGATCCATGTTTTCATGTTTGCAGCAGTTTCTCCATCTTCTTTTGTCCAGTTCTGGTGAGTCTGTGTGAACTGTAGCCTCAGTTTCTTGTTCTTAGCTGACACCCGGTGTGGTCTTCTCCATGTGCTTCAGTAGATAGTTCTGTGTGAAAATCCCAGTAAATACTCAGACTAACTGGAAAAATAATTTAAAAGTATTAAAACAAGGTATTTTTGCTTGAAATAAGCAAAAATATCTGCCAATGGAACAAGTGAAAATTTTCTGATTAGATTTCTTGGAATAAGTCAGTTTATTCAAGTCTCATAAGATCATTAAATAAGCTGGAAAAACGTGTTCTTAGATATATTTTACTAGTATTATGAAGTTTTGTCTCTCATAAGTTTGTGGTGCTCAAAAGTCACATCGCCCATCTATTGTCTTAAAAAAAGTTCTCATTAAAATGTTTCTCTTTCTGTGATTTTTATCATATATTAAGCATAATGAGATATTTTGACAAGAAATTTGAAAAATGCACTTGGTAAGAGTTTTTGATCAACCATGCCACATTCAAAGTCACTTAAATCCCCTTTCTTTCTCATTCTGAACTTCATGAAGTCGTCTTCACCTCGTCTAAATGACACATGCGCTGCCTTCATGTGATTTTCTGATTGGGTATTTGTGTTAAACAATTGATCAGGTGTACCTAATAAAGTGTCACCCTTATTAAAGGACCTGTTTGGTATAAATCTGAAATGAAACAATCATGAACTTACTGCTGTGAGACAAACTTGACCTGCTTAGGAGAAGCAGTGTTTAATTCAGAGCGCTCATTTATGCCGCAGCCTGCCTCCTATGAAGGATGTGCACAATAAAAAAACAGCAGATTTAATTTAATTAGCATAATGAAATTTTGATTTATCAGTTAAGGGAATATAAGACAGAAGTCATAATTGCAAATTACCCTTTAAAGTCTCTCGTTCTTCATCAGGAAAAATGGCAACGGCGTCCAGGAGTTGGCAATTAGCTTTGCAGGAGGAAACAGCCGTGCAATCGTCTCCACCGTGCCAGAGGTGGTCATTAAAACTCTGCGTGTTTAGTAATTTGAAAAAACAAGAATGAATTAGAAGGAAGCTTATATGTGAGATAAAATTGGACTAACTCAGCAGGTTTTGACTCATTTCAGCATATACATATAAAATTGCTCGATGACAGCCATGTTTGTGGCCATATGCTGGAAGATTTGCACCAAATGCAGCGTGAAAAAACTGAAACACTAAAGTTCACTCTGTCTTAGAAATTATTTCGATAATGCGGTTATATTAAGCGAAAAGGAAATGAGATGGCAGCTCTATTACTGGCTCTCCATTAATCAGACAGTCTGCAGATATTCAGATTGCTCATGGTGCCAAAACAAAGGCAAGTGGTCTGCTCTCACATGGCTTCCACCCATAAGGTCAAATCTGGCTCTAATGAGCTAATCCCTGTGGAAATCCCTGCAGAGAGTTCTCCAAATATACGACACTAGCACCCAGATTACTCACTTAATTGTATCTTAGAGCTGATAATGTTTTTTGGCTGTTGTTTCTCTACATTAAAGCACATTTTCATCCCAGCTGGATTCTGTCTTTGAGTTTAACTCCAACATTAAAAGTGTAAAAAGCTTGTTTACAGTATGGGAGGGTGGACTGGACTGCCTTGTAGACAAGCTTTGAACTGGAGATATCAGTACGTTGAATCTTTCCTCTTTTATTTTTCAAGCTTCTGGCTAAAAGATGATAGATAATTTAAAAAAAAGATTTCATTATCTGTGTGGATTACAGGGATACATCGAGGATAAAAATGGTGCAATATGAGGGAAGAGGGGTAAGAAGAATGGAGGAATAAACGACTAAATCTGATCATTAATCCAACTGCTAAACTAAAGTTTCAACTCTTTGTGGGACCACGGTTAGAATCAGGACACCTTAACACTCCTAATCAGAAAAAGATGCTTTTCCTAGAGAATTAAGGCGTGAGATCCCATAGTCCCCGATGTTATGATCATGTGGTTGTATGATTAATACGTCTCAGGCACCTTCAACCCAGTTTAGCTTGTACTGTATAGCATCCATTCACAACAAAATCATCTCAGGGAACTTATATAAAGTTCTCAGGGAATATAAAATAAAGTAAACATAACAATCACGAAAGTGACAAAAATAACCAAAAAAATAATGAAACTTATTAAAGTAAATACATTTTGAAGTCCGTACATGTCAGCAGGAATTGAATATGATCCAGTGTTTATCCCAGTTTAATATGAAGGGGCAGAGTCAGAGTCTGCTGCAGAAAAGACAAAACCGGTGGAGAACTGGACCTCACGGTTCCTGCCAGAGTGCAAATAAGCAGAAGGTCTCAAAAGTAACAAGGAGTGACTTAAAAACAACAAGCTGAATTTAAAACTGGTTCCAGTTAATAAGAGGAAGCCAGTATGATAATACTGGAGTCATTATTTCCGTCTGTTATGTACCAGTCAGCAGATGAACCGCTGCATGTTGGACCAACAGAAAGCTGCAGGTCAAGTAAATCCATCTAAAGTAGGATGATGTAACTTTTTGACCTGTAAAATATGGTTCAGTACCATAACATTTTATTTATAAGGATATTTAAAACAACAAGGCCAAACGAAATGCTGCAGTGAAAAGGACAATAGTTTATAAGAGATTAAACAGTAAACACATCCATGAAAAGCACTTTGTGATCAGTAAATAAGAATAAATTCAAACCTCAGATAGTGTTAAAAGCCATGGTATAAAATTTAGTTTAAACACGACAGACAAAAAAAGGGCCAGTCTGACATGTAAAGGCAGATTATACCACAACCTCAACCACAAAAGATTCAGTGCATGTTTAACCTTTCAGTGCCACTGCAACGCTGTAATATCAGTGAAACTTAACATCATGAACTACACTTCCTCCTCGTAGCAGAGAGCAAGCGACAGAAGATATAAGTTAAGACTTGAGAAGTGAAGGTTGCTGAAGGTGGAAATGTGGGTAACAAGAGGAAAGACAAAGAGGCGAACAACACAGAAATGGCCAGTATGGCTGGAGAAGCTTACAGTATAAAGATGAGTGAAGCCATTTTGCTCTTATTATGCTTATTTATGATGCTCTTTTCCATTTAGAGGTTAAAATATAATCTTATTTATTGTCTTTGTCTATAGCATGGAAAAATATCAATTGTAAGCCCATCAAGAGGCCTGAGAAGTTAATGCTATTGTACACCCCCATAACATTTGTATTAATCTTGAATTTAGGAATAACTATTTTTTTATTATGACACTTAGGTGAAATTATGTTCAATTTAAAATTAAGTTTTGGTCTTTTTTGACAAAATGAAATAAATACTTCCTTAAAAAATTTTTACAGTTCAAGATTTTTCATGTCATTTCACATCCATCATCTTTATTTGCATCTCTATCTTATTGGGATTTTCATATTTTATTAAGATACAGAAAAAAACTATAAATCTACTTATAAGAGTTTTCCTTTTTTTCTTTTGTAAATATATTAAATATATTAAATGATAATGCTACAAAGAGCCAAAGCCTAAAACGGCACCCTGATGCTTGAATATGGAAATGAAAGTCAGAAGAAGAGCCACATTAATTCCAAGTGAGTAGTGTTGCCATTTAATGTCCTCTCATAAAGTAGATCCATATCCCTGGTTTTTAATGTTTAGACTCCACTGTTACATAAATGCGGGGAAGAAAGTGATGAATTATGAATGGACAGGTTGGAAGAAGAGGGAGGAAGAAGATGAAGGGGGAATTTATCTGACATTTCCATCCATCTTAACCAGCAGCAATACATGTGCAGGTCTCTTTAATACCCTTAGAAATGCCCACACATGTAAGGAGAGTAACAAGCATCATTTTGTCCTCTCGTTTCATTATAAAATGTCGTACTTTGTGTATGTGTGCATGTTGCCTAGAGGCAGAATTTATTTTAAAGTCAAATGTTCCACATGCTGTCCATTTTTACTGAACTCTGTCCACTTTTCCATTAGCATTTAGATGCGTCTGATCGTTTCAGCCCATTCATGGGGGGGCTGAAGTGGTCGGGCTCTACCTGGAGGTTCCCTCGGCTCAGCGAGGGGCTGATCACAATCATCGAAGTATAACCAACTCATCAGATTCCCACCGTGTCAACATGGATGTCATGTCTGCTTGTGGCTGACCTGTAGGCTATGCCAGTTTTCTCTGCATTAATACGTTAGTAAATAAACCACGTTGTGTTTATGCTAAATAAAATAAATTGCACTCATTGGGAAATGAGTTAACTTAAAATCCATCCATCCATTCTCTTCTGCTTATCCAGCGTTTGGATGCAGAGGCAACAGGTTCAGGAGGAAAGTAGACATGCTTCTCCTCTGTGACTCTCTCCAGCTCCACCTGGGGGATCCCGGGTCGTTCCAAGGCCAGAGGGGATATAAAATCCCTTTATTGAGCCCCAGTTCTACTCGGAGGTCTCCTCCCAGTTGGGCATCTTATGAACCAGCTGAGCTAATGCTTCCAATGCAGGAGCAGCTCAATGCTAAACCTTCTAACTGTAGCTAATTTCAGTCACTTGTATGCACAGCTTCATTCTTTCACCCACTGTCTGAATCTTGTGACCATATCAGGGTCATGAACCATGATGACAGTTATTAATTATAGATCAGATGGGTCATCCTGCAGGATCCTCTACATACAAGGCTTTAAAACAGTCTGTCTTCATAATTAAGGAAGATTAATATTCTTTAACATTAAACGTGTTAAAGAATTATGGTGATAAATTTCGATTTATCTCTTCCTTAATGGTTAAAGTTTGACAGCCATGATAAAAATCCCAAATTTATTTGATAAATATAGGTTAGGACTATATATTTTTCACAATTATCCGAAAAATATAATCATTCCTGAAATGATCTTGTGACCCACATGGGTCCCAACCCACAGTTTGGGAACCACTACTCCTTTCTTTAACTCTTAAAACTCCAAGCCAAGATAACAGAAAATCATTTATTCACCTCTGGTTGTTTTCTTTGCTACTTATAATATTTATGCTATTAAGTACCTTCTATCCTCACAAAACCAACTCTTTTTGTGCCGCTGTGCATCAGAAACTATATTCCTGCCATGGAGGTCCTTATTTTTAGTCAGACACAGAACTTCTTGTTCACTTGTTCATCTTTGACCGTTCCTGATTGGACCTTCTGTTTAAAGTCCCTGATTGGTCAGAAATGAATCTTTATGCATATAAGCATGTATGAGATGTTCATGAACCCATTTACTGACCAGTTGTTAAGGTAAAATATATTGATTCTTCAGTAGGATGAAAGGGTCTTTGTAGTGACCCAGAATATTTTATTTAAGATAATATCCTCTTGCTATACTCTCAAAAGCAGGACTAGCAGCAGTAGCCATGCTGGTGAATTCTCTCTGCTGGAGAAAGCTGCTTTTGCACCTGTGGATCGGCTTTAAGTCCTGTGTTAATGCAATATCTGTGTATCCGAGTCGGGCAGGAGTCAATGTGCTTTCTTGTTTTGCACTTTAGGCCGTCCAAAACTAAGCGGGCGACGGCTTTTTTTCACACAGAATGTAGGCTACTAATATTTGTGGGCGAAGCAGAGTTGGTTTTTTTTACCTTTATATCATGTTGTATCAAGCACGTGTCATGTTGTGGACACGTACCGCCCAAAGTCATCCCACAACCTCCCGGGTGAAAGTCATGCGCGCTTGCCAGTCAGCCAAGTGGCCAAGTAGCCAGGGCGCACGATCAGTCGGAGGCACACAGTGACAAGACCCACACACTGTCACATATGGTTACATTCCACAGTGTGAATTTTAACCATTTAAAATCTAATACACATTATATTACACATCACTTTATTGTGAAAACTGCCTGTTGTGTACCAGCTGAAACTTGTTTATTACAATTTTTCTCTGCAATTGTTCTGGCTGAGAAGGGTAGACCAAGCCATTTGCCTCCTTGCGAGAATCACCTAAAAGTGAGAGAGAGTTTTAGTCCCAGCAGTCAGTTTCAGCCTTCCTGCTCTCCTTCAAACATTACGCTACCAAAAGTAAATGAAAATCTGGGTAAATCAGTTTTCCAGAAAACAAAAAATGACAGCAAGCTAGCACCATCAGTAGAAGATCTGCAGTTCCTCA
>JAVQJG010270425.1:0-24769 GCA_036024015.1 Craterocephalus amniculus
CTTTTTGTCCACCATGTTTATCTTCACAACAACATGAAAAGCAGTTGAACACAATGCACGGGTAGTTTCCACTTTACAGGTGGAAAGGATCATCTTTCCCATACCACATGAAGGCAGCATATATGTACATTAGTAGTGGAATTTAATGCGATGCAAGGGGGCGCCACCTAAAATCTTGCCTAGGGCACCAAATTGGATAGGGCCGGGTCTGCTACCACAGCATCTAAAATGTGTTCTTCGTTTATCTCTAATCGAGTAAACCCGGTTTTCAATGCAGTGGCATAACATTAAGAAATTTCTTGTTTTTCTTTAAAAAAAAACTTTCAGATAGAATTATTCATGTCCCAAACATAGACGTAACAGTCATAGGCCATTAGAATAACGCACATGAATAAATTAATTAAGTGAGTTTTGCACACTGAGGCTTAAACTTAAAGATGTGAAAGATTCATTCTTTAATTGGAGCAGAAGTGTGTTTATGATGCTGGGCAGTTGGTTGGACCGGGAAACAGGGGGAAGCTGGCAATCAGGACAGAAAAGAAGTGTGTATGTGTGTGTTAACGAGAAAGACAAATAGAACGCGTAAATAAGAGCAGAGAGAGAGAGAGAGAGAGAGAGAGAGAGAGAGAGAGAGAAGCAGGTGCATCACTAATGGCTTTTTAAAAAGGTTACAGCGTAGAGCTCTTCTTTTCTAATGGGGCTCTGGCTGTGCTTGAGCAATTTCCGGAAAAGATAATGTTGTCGAGAGTCTAGAGAGCTCTCTGTGTGTGAGTGTGTGTGTGTTGACGTTAACAAGGCTGACAACCACAAATTCAAAGGATCACAAAGAGG
The DNA here is from genome assembly GCA_036024015.1 of Craterocephalus amniculus. Classification (NCBI taxonomy): domain Eukaryota; kingdom Metazoa; phylum Chordata; class Actinopteri; order Atheriniformes; family Atherinidae; genus Craterocephalus; species Craterocephalus amniculus. The sequence continues at coordinate 832 of JAVQJG010270425.1, forward strand.
AGGCAATAAGAGATTGGAGCAATTTCGAAGGACAGAAGGGAAGAGAAATGGTCCGTGCCCGTATTTCAGAGTAATCGTGCCATTACATTTCATTTATTAGCTTGATGACGGATGCCTGCTGTGGGCCATCAGTCTCAAGTGAAAAGATGGTACAATTTTTTCCTGCACATTTCCTGCGTTCTTGATTTGCTTTTTGTTGGAAACAAACCCAGTGAGCTCTGAAAGCTTCAGTCTGCTTTGTGGCAGGCATCGCCACCTCGTGTTCACAACTGCTCACTGCAACATTTTAGGTTTAAAACAACCATCATCTCCTCCACACTGGAGATTAAATGGTTGGTGAAGTTTGTCCCAAACGATAGATTTTTGAGATATGGACTTCAGGTATGATCAGTTTAAGGATTTGGGTTGCAACTCCAATTTTTAAACACACGTATATTGTGAAATTTGAACAATTATTTGATAATCATCTGGGAAAGTTTAAACAAATATATAATTTTGATAATCTGCTCATAGCATTTAATCTAATCTAAAAGATGGAGCTGTCTAAGAGGTTGTTCTTTCCCATTAGTTTGTTTATATTCTACACCAACTATACACTTTATTTGATGGCAGCTCCATTTCATGAATTAATAAGCAAAAAATACATTAAATATTCAGTTCTTTTTATGAAGTTTATGGAGCGCTGGCAGTCTAATCGGTCCTGAAGTGCTAAAGTCCTCCATCATGCCCTGCGAATAGTAAATACTTGTGGTTTTAAATGAGTCCAGTGAAAATTGTTTCAAGTAAACAGTAATGGAAAAAGTGCCCTATTTCAGTTCTGAGGTTTAATACATCAAGTCATAAATGTGTGTGTGTGTGTGGGGGGGGGGGATCAGGTCCCTTTAAAAGGTGAATTAAATCCATAGATTAAACCTGAGGTGAACAACAGCACATGCCATGTTTGTTTCTTTAACAGAAACAAAGGTTATTTCTACGGGAATTAAGAGGTACAGTAACAGCCAGGTGCTGCTGATTAAATGTACTTGATTAAGCGATCGTCAGCAGGTGTGAGCTTTTCCATGCGAGCAGAAGATTTATCAGTTTGATGCTCTGAGGCAAAGATGTCAGCTAATTTCCTTAGAGAAGCAACTGTTGCTGAACCATCAGTCTGGGAAGAGCTTTAAGAACGTTTCCACACAATTTTTTATTTATTATGTGAAAATGAGAAAGAGAGGAAACATTCTCGGCTCTATTTTTTCTTCCTCTTTGCAAAATGTCCTCCTACGGCTACGCTGTATCATGTACGTAATGTTGCCTGCTACCTCCATTTTACAAGTTGTGTTTATTTAATAGTTGAAATCTGTTTGTTTTGTGGTACATGATCAACTCGTGGTTGTGCTGCCATCTGAGCCAGGTCACTCTTGGAAAAGAAATTTCTGATCTCAGTAAAATCCAATCGGGTTAAACAAAGGAGAAATGGAGGTGAGGTTATTGCAAAAAAATCCACGAGCTACATCTCACACCGTGCAGATCTTTGTTAGTATTTTAAATGTTCATATTCATCACATTACTATTAGAAAGATATTAAGTATTGCTTGTTTGGAAGAGTTGCAGGGTAAATACTTTTGTCTTTATAAAAAGAATTTGGCTGCACAGGTTAGGCTTTCAAAGATACATCTGAAGATACCACAGGACATCTGGACCAACGTCCTTTTGACAGGAAAAAATGCAGATATTTGCTCACAATGCAACACGGCATGTTAATGAAAACCAAACACAACATATTGACAGGAACATCTCAATCCAATTGACAATGACTGACTTCAGTCACAGTGTCAACCCTGAGGTCCACTGACGTGTGACAACTCAAGCTTGGCTGGAACTGGATCACATTTTGAAGTGACTCCAGTCTTTCAACCCCAGTATTGTTTGACATTTCCCATCAAATAAATGATGAATAATGAGCAGGGGTTACCTGAAGGCTGAGTGACCCAGTCCTCCACGCTACATGGTTTAGGATGGCAAACAGAGGGTGGGGGGAGTGTGTAGGGTCTGAGTCAGGTGTGCAGCAGAGAAACATCTAAAACTTGAACGAGACCAGCCCTCGTGGACAGGATTGTGGATCCTTGCTTTAGATAATGTTTCAGTGTGACATGTCACATGTTTCATTTACCTAATTTAAGACATGGTAAGGAAACGATTTTTCTTTCTATTTCTTAAATGTTACATAAAACTTTAGGATTGAGAGCAGACTTACTTTCTCATTCATATGACTGTTTGCTGTATGTGAGAATGGGACGGGACTGCAGTGCTTTAGATCTTCCAGGCTCTATTACAGAGTTTAAGTCCTTCCTTTCACAGAGCATCAACGTGACATATCTTAGAAGGAAAACTGACATATAGTCAAGATAACTAGAAAGAGGTTTTCTACACACAGAGCAATTTCTCAGAGAGTTCACAGCTAGATTCAATAAAAATAACAGCTCAACATCAGTAATCCATTATTTTTAATAGATTCTCACAGCATATGTGATAATTGTAGTTTATTTGGTAAATAAATACAAAACAGAGACTTATAACATGAAAATAACATTATTTAAACGGATAGTTCTCAATCTTTTCAGTTGTTTAAAAAAAGAAAGAAAAAAAAAGAAATGACTGTTTATAATCTCAGAGCTATAATGAGCACCTTCTGCTATAACAGGCATTGTTAGGACACCTTGGCAGGGGTCCTTTTAAGGCCTGCAGTAATACACAAGCACAAGTGTGTAATTATAGCAGCTATTCTTCACGGTAAAACTTAAGAAAACAGATTAATTAACAGTTGTGCTGCCGTACAATGTGCTCATTATGAATATGCACACCAATCCCAGTAAGCATACATACACATACACACACACTCACACACTCTTAATAAAACCATTATAATATCTTCTCTATGTAACCCATTCTGTAAATTAGTGGGACCTGCAGTGTCCTGTTGAACCGAGCAGAACCAAGCAAGGCTGTGAGCCGAAGAGAGCGATTCTGTGCTCGCTAGATTTCACACGCAACTCAGCTGCGCTACATTCCTGCTTCACCGTAGATCCAGCTACTACTCTAGTTCCTACAAGACAACTTCAGGTGGCTTCACATTGTTTACACACTTTAAATAGAATGATAATGCTGTATATACTGTGTAAAGAAACCTATACTGTACAAAACTATACAAAACCCCAGAGGTCACACCTTACGTGTTACACACTTCGCCCGTGCCATTACTTTTACGCCATAAGTGGGATGTACAGGACGATTGGACGGAAAAGATGCACTAAAACAGTATTAAAATGATGTCATATCAGCTCTCTTGATATATTTATTTCAGAGATACCACCCAATATGAATGTAAGGAACATCTTATTAGTGCTCTGTGTTCAAAGAAAAAAAAAACATAAGGCTTCAACATGGTAAAATAAAAAAGAAGTGGAGAAGATGGGGTAAAAGACAGGGAGTCAAGTCCTCCAACTCCCTGAATATTTCACAGCATGAACATCAAACCAGTCGACAATTAAAACAGACACCTGAACATTAAGTATCACATTTGGGAAATTAACTGAAGCCCCGAAAAAACAAATCAAATGTGTTATCCCGAGCAGAGCGCTAGTGTGTTTAAAATCTCCCTTTATCACTTCACACAGGTTAATAAAAACAAAACAAAAAGGAAAAAGAAGCAACACAGTTTACTGAACATTAAATGGGTTCGTCTGTGCTATAATTTACAGAAGTGCTTTTCTCTCCGACAGCAAATCTGTGCAATAATACCCAACATTCCCTGCGCTCCGATCACATAAATGTCTTTATTTGCTTGATGCCTCCTTTGCTTGTTTCCATTTTATTGTCCTGAGTGTTACAAAATGGTCTTGAGGAAAATCCACTTGTGACCCTCAGCTCAGCTGAGTTTTCTCTTTCTTTCTTTCTTTCTCTTTCTTTCTTTCTTTCTTTCTTTCTTTCCTTTCCGATTGGAAAAATCAAGTCATCGCCAGTCAACAGTCTTTAGAGTTGCTGCTGAGCCTTTGTGGAGAGCCACACAAAGTAACAGGACACAGTATTGCTTTTTAACAGCTCTGGCTTTGACGAGGCTTCACGTCGGGCTTTTACACCCAAGTAAAAAAGGGAGGCCATCTTGGAGGACAAATGAGTACAGTACAAGGCAGGGCTTTAGCCGATAACAAGATCCAGCCGAGCTCTGTCCACTGTGGCTGGTGAACCTTCACACCTGGGTGGATTTGACTCGTCGCAGAGGTTGTCGTCCTTCAGGGTGGGCGGGGCAGGGCGGGGGGCATTCAGTGGACAGATCTAGACTGCGCTGGTGAGGCAACGCCTTGTTGGGAGGAGGACATCGGGAGGGGTGGGGGACGGGATTGGCTGATGGTCATGTGATCTCAGAATATGGTAGCCCTGGAGCCTAACAGACAAAGAAATACAAGATTAGGGTGGTTTAAAACATGTGAGGCAACAGTGATGAGGGTACTGACAGATCAGGAGCATCTGTATGAAATCCACAGTCGTTATGGAAACACATCTAAGGTTGTCCGTAAAGAGGAGAACTAAGTAACCTCTCTTTGAGAAACAAATACGTTTCTACCCACCAACCCTTACCTGGAGGCCACTTAACTTTTCAAGTGGACTCTCCACACGGGGCAGGGTGAGTAGAGGCAGGCCGACGGTGGGCTCCGGACGCTGGAGAGGAAGAGGAGCTGGCACTGCTATGTGGGTTGGCTTGAAATTGTTGATCACACATGACACCTGGTGGAAAGCAGACAGGAGAGAGTAAAAGAAAAACGGAAAAGAGAGATTTGTTCCAGTAGAGATTCGGACATTCATCTCTGACTCTGCTCTGAAACCCTCCTGCCTTATGTTTCTACCAGGAAGAACCAAGAAGCAGCACGCAACACCAGCTGTGATGGTCGGGGTTCAAAGAAAGCGGTTACTCTGACTGTGACCAAAAAAGTAAAATGTCAATCTCCGACCTTTTCAGAGTACTAAATGTAAGAAAGAAAAAAAAAAAACCCACCAGAATGGTGTAACATGGTCAGATGTGGAGTTTATAAAGCTGAAGATCTGAACCATAGGCGCCAGTGTTTCACAAACCAGGTCCTCAGGACCCCACTGCCTTGTAGGGGGTCCAGCTCCGGTCCTCAAGGGCCACAATCCTGCAGGTTTTCAATATATCCTTTCTCCAACTCACCTGACTCAGACATCATAGGCTGTTGGATCCATTTAATTTGAGTCAGCTGCGTTGAATCAGGGAAACACTGAACGACTTTGGGCTCCCACTTTAGAGGCAACCCTACTTTAACACACTATAATTAAATGAATGGCTTGCTAAGAACTTAATGAGGAGGTTCAATAGTTTGACTCATGTGTGTTTCAGTAGGAACACATCTTATACATGCAGGGCAATGGATCCTCAGGACTTGGATTGAGAAACACTGCTCTAGACAATACAAGCAGCAGCAACCATGAAAGATGTGATTTAGTCTCTGATTTTTTTCACTTCTGATATGCTTTGAGGTACAAACACCCCAAACACCATAAAAATGAATATGTACAGATTTTGTGTTAATACAGCTGGATTTACTGTAAGCTCAATGTGACAAAGCTAATACCCTGCCGCGCACAGGTGGGGAGGAGCACTATTCTTCAGTGTGGTTGCTTCAAACGCACCTAAAATACGTATTCTGTCACATCTAGTCTTCATCATCATCCTGCCATCATTTCGCCTGGACCAAAATGACATCAGCTTCGCCCCTCTTTGCATTCTTCCCTGACTCCACTTGCATACAGTCACAAGATCGGTGAATCACTTCTTAAATCTGGAGATTTATTTCACACATTCTTATAAAGCTCATGTATACATGCAGATGAAGCCTAAATAACAACACTGCTACATTAACATTACAAAAGTCCCTCCACCTCAAGTCCAGGTTGGCTTAGACCTGAAATCCTTTCAGTCAACAGCAGAGTTAATTATAAAAGAGATTTTATAATTAACTCCTGCGCTACAGTGTGCTGTGAAGGCCATGCCTGAGATAAAACATAATTTTGTGACAGCATATCTTCTAAATAAGGTCCCTGTTCCACAAAAGGATCATTTGATTGGTCAGAGTTGAGTATAGACTTCGTAAGACATTTCTAGTTAAGCATGAAGGGTCAAACTTAATAAATTGGGCAAATTAGTTGGAGTCACATCCAAGAAAAGTAACCATAGGAATGATTTATTTCTTCTTATTTTGCAGTGATTTATAAATCAGGCCAACATGCAAGATTTCAACAGCCAACTGCTAGTAAAGTGCTGAAGTAAAACCTTAGCAATCACAGCGTATGAGTTATTAATTTTTTTTTTTCATCTTATATTATATGTTTCCACAAATGTTGCAATACAAAATAAAACTTCCACAGACAAGTACAGTGGATCCAGAAGTCTTGTTACTCAAGATGAAGTAGTTACCAAATAACTCTTTAATAAATCCTGCTGGTATATATTTTAAAGTGTTAATACGGAGGTGTGCAGATATATCAGTGGATAAATTTGCATTTTTTGTCTGCAATGCCAGCTGCTCTATCCATCAGCAGCTACCCAAGAAGGCAATAAATAATGAAATTACTGGCCAAAAATCCCCTCTGAGCGGTACAACCCCTTTGTTACGATGATACAACAGGCCTTTTTTCGTCTGGGGACCAACAGATTTGAGCTGAAGGGCTCTGCAGATTAAGGTCCCGTGCACCCCTTCTTTCCTTCATCATCCCTTCTCTTTTCTTCCTCTCACCAGGAATGCAGCGATGGCCCCTCCTGTGACAAATCCAGCCAGGATGTCGTTCCAGTGGTTCCTGTGCTCGGTGACCCTCACCACCCCCACCAGCACGGCCAGAGACAGAAGCACCAGGCATATGGTGGGCTTCATCAGACGGGTCCCTTTGGTTCGGAACACCAGAGTCACATACATCTGACAGAGAGACAGAGATATACATGACAGTTAAAACAAAAACAGGATTATGCGATTATTTAAGATTATTATGCGATTATTTAAGATTATTATTTAAGTTCGGACCCCTTATGGTAACTGTGGGTACATTCGGCCAGTTGACATGACTGACATGAAATATTAAACTACTTGATATTACCACAAGGGGTCACACTCTGCAATGCTTTCACAGCAGCTGAATTGAAACGCCATGATAACACACACTATGGTTGGTGATGTGCTACTAAAAAAGAAGGAAGCGTCTTTGAATAGAGACAGAGAAATTCTCAGGGGAATGATACGATGAATGGACTGACATGAAAATGTAAGTTCCATAGTTTAATAATACTGATCATTTAGTCCACAGCTGTAAGGTGGCTGGCATATTTAATATCTGCAGTGTTTGGGATTGTTGGTACACATCTAAGCTCCATTTAACTGTAGTTCATCTCACATAATTATATTTACCTGGTTATTTTTTTAATCATTTCTGTACAAAAAGGAAAATCCAGAACACATTGAGGTATTACTGTCTCTCACAAATGTGGCATGGAGTGTGACACGTTATCAACCGGACCTGTGGACACAGTGTGATTGTCTTTTTAAAATGGCTTTTTAATTGATTTATTGTGACCACGAGTGTTTAATAAAGATGAGCTGGAAGAAAGTTTTCCTACCACGGTGTATATGGCTGAATAAAAGCTGAGCGCTGCGTCTTTGGAGGGGAAGGATTTCCGGGCGGACACCACCAGGAAGGGGTTTCCGGTGCAGGCCCGGTACTCTGTGATGTACTGCAGGGGAGACTGGCAGCCCAGAGCTGTGTAATTTGGCTTGCAGGTGGACAAAAAGTGAGGCGTCTGGTTCCCTGTCACCACTTGGCCGGCATTGGCAAAAATAGTGGTGGTGAAGAGACCGAAGGAGTAGACACCTGGGAGACAAAAAAAAAAAAAAGGAAGTGAGTAAAGTGTTCATGAACACTTTTAAAGGAGCTATACCTGATATTATCCTAATCTTTCTAAGAAAAATGGTTTCTACACGGTATAATATGTGATAAAAGGGGGAATTCCATATAAATGAATGACTCATTGATCGCCCATATGTAAGAGTCCAGGACATTTTAGTTAGCAAAAGCGGCTAGTTTTTAGCTTTGGCGTGACGGTCTTTCTCTGCCAATGAGGGTAACTTCCATAACATCCGGATTCGAATCCAATAAGCCAGTAAGAGCATTCCCCTAGGTAATCTTGAAGTTGTGGAAGTTAACCCCATTGACAAAGAAAGAGCGTCACGCCAAAGCTAAAAACTAGCCACTTTCCCTAACTAAAATGTCCTGGACTCGTACATATGTGTAATCAATGATTCAATCATTTTTATGGACTTACCCAATTTTTACCACATAATACACCATGTAGAAACCATTTTTCTTAGAAAGATTAAATAATATCAGGTACTGTATAGCTCCTTTTAAGAGGTACAAATATATGTTTCAGCTGGAATCCGGTCGTTATTAATGAGCGTTATCTGTATTGTGGTCAAAGGCCAGAAGATTACAGCCTTTGCTTTGGAGCTTTATAACTTCGGCCACAATATACAGACGTTAAAATTAGATCTAAGTGCATCATCAGAATAGGACATGAAAAGGAGAGCAATGGAAATTGGTTCACAGGAGACCCACACTGGGGACAAGGGCTCCTTTTGTCTAGTCCACACACACTGTGACAGAGCAGTAGCTCCATACGCCTTAATGAGCCTCGGACCCAGAGTGCAGAGGCTGTTATGAGTCAAAGCTGAGGAACTTGTGATCCATAGGTCTCTGACTGACCCAGAAAACGTACGATCCTACGAAGGAGAGGGTTGAAGTAACAGCAGTCGGCGGTCACTATGGTCTTCTCCTGAGCTCCCTCTGTCTTCACAAAAAAACTGGTCACTTCTCCGATCAGAATCTGATACACAGAAAAGAAAAAGAAAGAGACAAAAAGACACAAACAGAGAGCTTTGACTGCATGTTTACGGGTAGATCAGCATCAATGAATATTCTGCCAGTTAAATATGGTGCACAGCAAAATTATTCATGAGTGTTCCTCCCTCGGCCGTGCAGTGATTACAATTTCCCTCGTTGGGCGGATTTTATGCCGCTTTGTGAAATCCAGCATTAACACCTCCGTTTCTGGATGTGTCACAGATTTTTTTTATCCCTGCATTTAGCTGTTTAAACACAATCCATGATGATAGTTTTTCTTAATCATGCAAAGTTATTAACCTCGAACAGGGATTTTTGGTTTGTGAATAAAAATGAAAGACATCATAGTCTATTATGACCAGTGATTTCAAAATAACAGAATTTTTGCTCGGCTAATTGCAAAAACATCAATATTTATTTTCTCAATATATTTAAAGATCCATTCAAATACCAAGTGTCTGGCACCTATTTGAAAAGCAGCTCAAGTCAAATCAGCAAGACCCGGATTTCTTCTGACAGGGGAATAAATTGACTAAACACTATACTACATGTTCCTGGACACCATTACAGTCTGCTAAAGGAATTTGTCTCATCAGGGGGACTTGTGCTGACAGACCCATGGATAGATGTAGGTTACATGCTCATTCAAAATGCATGGCTCAGAGCGAGCAGCGTGGGACGGTGCTAATGCACCAAAGCTCCTTGCCCTCAGTGTGACAGATGAAGGGCACGCGGCCACCGATGCTATGAACTAAGAACCATCATCGCAGGGTTCATTGAGAGTTTTGCTGAACTAATGTCAGCATAAATGATGTTTTTGGTGTTTTTGGTATCATGGAAGTAGTGTCCGTTGGGGAGTGAGGCTCGGGGATTTCCTACGGTGCTGTTAACAGAGTTGATGGATCGGCAGATTACTATTACGCTTGCAATCAAGAAAGTTGACCACAGTGGCAACATGTGCTCTTAATAAAGAAAACTCATCACAAACTGAGAATTTGACTTTCACTTACTTTCCCTGCAGTCGTTTTCCCTCGTGCTTTGAATAAAACGTGTAAATAAGAAAGTAAATGAATTCTTTCTATCAAGATAAAAATCCCAGGTCTCTACAGAGATCTAAAAAAAAAATGTTTTTTTTTGTGCTGCTTTCTAAAATAGATCACAGAGTCAGAGGCTTGGAGGAAGGGAGCGACTAAAAGCTCTTCCACCTTGAGTCTGTAACCGTATTTAGTCTGTAACCACATCAGACCCTCATCACGTTACCTCAGTGACCTGCCGGGGACATATTTGGTCCAGAAGAGAAAATAAGAGATAAACTACTCAAACTGTTAAAATTGCTGTTGGGTAAATTCATGGATGGTCACAAACCATCCGTCTTTTCTCTGGTGTCATTCCAGAGGTTTTAAACAGGGTTTAGATCTGGAGGCTGAGCTGGCCGTGACTGGCTCTTCCCTCCAGACTTTGATCATTACCCTGGCTGGACAACTGTCCTGCTGTAATCCTCGTAGAGTGCAGTTTTTGCAGGAATATCTTTCTAGGATAACCATGTTTTGCTTTAGTAATGCATCCTTCACAAAGACACACCTGCTTGATTCCAGTCTTGTTTAAGTGCCCCGGCTCATTTCTGATCCTCCTCTATATTTAACAGTCAGCGTGCGACGCTGTGGCTTGTATGCCTTCCAGGTCTCCATTTAACCACAAAATGACGAGGTGTGGGGCTGAAAATGGGACCCAGAGAACATGACCTTATCCCATTGTTCTGTTCCTGTGGTCTCTTTCAAACCTCAGCCAGAAGTCTTTGTTTCTCACTGATAAAGGCGAGTTTCTCTGACTCCAGTCCCATTCATAGAAGCCTGTTAACAACTGCACCTCAGTCTCAGTTCGCCCTTGTGTTCGACGGTAACTTTATGTCAGCTTATGGTTCTTGAGTAATGGGCTGGTGGCCATCCCTTTCAGTTCAAAGTTGTTTTCACCATCTGCCAGACCGGAGCTTTGTTGGTCTCATAAAGCGGAATGATGTCTATAAATATGCTCTGCAGTGGTTTGAGAGCCACTGTAGCTGAGTTAGGAAGAGGTTTTGTTAGGATATATAGCAGCGTTCTGAACAACTTGAAGTCTGATGTTTCAGTGGCTGATGAAAAATGCTAAATGTTTAGGAGGCCAGATTGCATCAATTCGATAATAAGAAGTATTGTTGACCTATAATTGCTGTGTGATTTAACCAAACTGGAATTCAGGAATGCTTCGTAAAAAGTACTGTATCCACCCTTTTACCCGCCCAAACAACAAGAAGTTAGTTTCTAGTTGATACCAGGCAGCTTCAAAGAAAGAAAAAAACTAGATAACTGAGTCATGCGGGATGATGGATAGAGCAAAACTCCATTAGCCACAGAAAATGTCATGTAGCCTAAGATAAGATGCAGGAAGCTGCTCTTATCTTTGAACACCTTCAAAAGTATTCTCACATGAATCAGTCTTTTTCTTCATCTGTTTTTGCAGGCAGCCTAGGGAGGATGGGCAGCCAGAGGTGAGACTGCTGGATCATTAGTGGCACGTTTTCACCTCCAAGCTGCTTCAGAGTGTGGTCAGCTGATGAAAATAACTCAAAAGCCTTAAATTAAGGGAAAAAAAGAAAGAAAAAGAGTGCCATGTGATGCACCGTCTTCGGTGTTTGGTTGTATTTTATAATATAATTAAATCTAAAGAAGTTATATAGACATATGTACCTATAAGGCTTTCAAAATTTCAGTTTGTTCTCACAGACTCAGACTCCACTGAAAAAAACACTCTAAAGGAAGCTCTTTTTTATCTTAGACTAAAACGTATGGATACTACAAATGTTCAGAGGTTGTTGCAAAATGCTCAACACAAGGACTCTTACATTGGCTCTGAACAGAAACAGCATTAATGGGTCACGGCAGAAACATGTAGCACAAAGAGATTATGTAATCATGGAGCAAGAAACACGTTAATATTTTTTGCTTTTCCAGAACAGAGAATCACAAAAACGTCTGAGACCTGAGGGGCAGATGTGGGTTTTCATCCTGGCTCCATCTGTCCATCCATCTTCTGAACCGCTTAATCCAATTGGGTCGCGGGTGTGCTGGAGCCTATCCCAGCTATCAACGGGCGAGAGGCGGGGTACACCCTGGACAGGTCGCCAGTCTGTCGCAGTCATCCTGGCTCATATCTCATAAATATCTCAGAAGTTGTGTGAAGAGAGTGTGGGGAGAATGTGGAGAAGATAAATGCAGGGGACTGACACTGATGGTTGATATAGTAGCTGGCAACCAAAGAAGCAGAAGACGCAGAGAATTGGAGAAAAGTGTTGATGACAATTTATCATTGTGAAGTTGAGATTATCGATTAGACGACAATGATGTATACAGTAACAATCACAGTATGATTGAACTACCAGTATCTCATTTTAAACTTGTCAAACTGCCTCTAGTGTGTGTTTCTGTGGTTTAAATACACACACACATACTGTATATACCTACACATACATGTGTGTGTACACTGCACTTTTACTGTACATACACAAAGGCCGAAGGCTTAGTAAAAAGATAAAATTACCGGTTTAAGCATAAGCTGTAGCCATTTTTTTATAAAACAAACAAAGAACAAGAAACTCCTCTAACCTGTTGAAATACTAATATAACTTGCAGCAAAAACTATTTTAAAAAGGGACTCATTACACATGTCAATCTTTTTATATTCCTGTGCTCTGGCATTTATTGTTACCTATCAATGTGGGAATCAATATTATTCAGAGCACGCTGAAAGGAATAAAACACCAACGCTAATGATTTTTTCATGTTCTAGAGCTGTTACTCTACCTTGGTTTTGGCACAAGTCAACTAGCTTCAGTTTGCAGCATGACAACAAGAAAGAGACATCTTTGTTGTCTTTTACATCATATTTGGGGCATATTTCCTCATAATGTTAATTAAAAGACAGTTATTTATAGAAATTGCAAAGCATGGATTTTGTGGCTGACAAGTCTGCACAAGTCTGTTATTAACACAGAAGCTGCTAGCCTGGAAGACTTGTTAAAACATGTGAGCATTACTTATTAATTTCTATGGTGTGACAGCAGTGCTGTTCATTGATTCAGAAAGTGTTCAATCATAAAGGAACAGCTCCAGGTAACAGTACCTTCTCTCATCCTTCTTCTCTGCCCCTTTTTTACAGTAATGGAAAATGAAAGAAGCATCCTAATCTAGAAAGAAGCTGCCATGTCCACTCTTTTATCGTTGCTAAGCTAACCCTTCACATTAGCGTTGAACTGTGATCAGAACGAATTGTAATCCGCTTCCGGCTGCCTCTTAGGACAACCATTTTCATCACATTTAAAGAAATGGATCAGAAATAAAATGAAGCCAACTTGAAGCTGTTAATTCTCCCTAAAGCCTCCATAAGACAAACAAATTCACACAACGCTGCATATTTCTCAACGCAGATTTTAAACAGAGCATGCTTTCATTGCAGCTTTGCAATAAACTTAATGGCAACATATCTCTACTGTGTGTTTATTTTAAAGTAATTGTCTAAATTCATGTTAATCCAGAAACCCTTTGTGTGTCATTGTAGAAAAAAAAAAATCTTTTTCCTCTTTCCCTCCTGGAGCAGAAGCTGCTGCTGCCTTCAGGAGCTCAGTCTCATATCAAAAGCTTTTATAGCTACTTTGTCTAACAGTGCAGGGACAATGGCAAACTGTGAATTAGCAATGCTTTTTTTGGACCTTTTTAAAAATATATATTCTTTACAGGCTCCTAATACAACAACAAATTCAGGAGCAAAAAAAGCTAGCTTATCATAAAACCAGAAAGTTTATACCAACATCCAACTTAAAAGTGCCGTGTGAAGATTGTGATGAAGATCATTCTAAAACAATATAAGTGGCAGAAATATACTTAAAATACAATGTTATTTTGATTTCTGGCTATGATTGAGTCTGAGACATTCAGTAATCAATTTTAGAGTAAAAACATGACTAAAGTCTGTCCGCTTTCATCGAAGCCAGGACAATTATTGTTAGACAGTAATCCATAGACAGCATGATCTTTTCCTCAGGAACACAGATACATACGGACAAGCAAGCACAGTAATGACTGAAAGAAAGAGAAACTGCTGAAATTCACTGCATCCAAATCCCAAAGAAGCACAAAGTAAACAGAAGCCTTTCTTTAAAAAAGACAGAAAAAAACTCACACTGCAGCAACTCAATGGTCATAGACCTGATCAAGATGGCTTGCTGAGGTTCAAAGTGAGAATAAGGAAGAACGGCGGTTTAAGTGACTTTGAATGTGATTTAGTTGTTGGTCTGAGTATTTCAGAAAACTGCAGATCTACTGAGATTTGAGCATGGCGTGTATACCTGAGCATTGTTGCTGACCATTTCCATTCCAAGCCATTATTTCAGCACCTATGGTGGAACGGGAGATTCTCAACATGGATTTGCAGCCACTGTGTGATGCTGTCATGTCAATACGAAGCAAAATATCTGAGGAATGTTTCCAACACCTTGTTGAACCGATGCCGCCAAGAATTAAGGCAGTTCAGAAGGAAAAAGGGAATCCAAATCTGTACTAGCAAGGTGTAACAAATAGAAAGAAAGACATTTTGGCACACAGAGGAGCTGAGAATAAGGACTGGAATACTGCCACTCTATCTTTTTTTGTTTGGCGGAATCGATGGAATAAGAGGTCATTCCACAAAAACTCTATACTTCCACAATCCACTGCAGCCACAGGATATGATTGTTAGATTCTGATGTCCCATATATATCAAGATGTCATCATCCCCCGGAGGTCCCTTATCCATGCCATGTCTGCACAGATGTCTTTGTGCAGTAAGGGAAGTACTCGCTTCTTACAAATCAGGCGGTCATGATGGGGTATGATAGTCATAAAAACCTTTAACATTCACCTGTGCATCGATTTCAAAGCAGTATATCATAACACACGATACCAGTGTTGGCACGCAACGCAATACAGGAAATCATTTTAACCCCTTCATTGCTTTATCCCTCCCATCTACATTCAAATGTGTTATTTGTTTTCTTATATTTGCAGAAACAGGCATTAATATCTTTAGTGTTTAAATTGTAACAATGAGAGTTTGTCTCCTGTACAGTAAAAGATGCTGGTGAGATTTTGTCTGCATGCAGCTCTGGAACCTTAAATTTTTTTTATGTCCTAAGATTAGGAAACATGTGGCATGAGATAATCTGTGGGCTCTTTTGAATTTTTTACCTTTTCTGACATGATGATTGATCATTATATGACATGGTTCATGCCTTAGAGCATGACTCCATACAGTTAGTTAAAGCAATACTACAGTTCCTGCCCTGAAAACTCTGTGCATCTACTCGTTTTGATGGCACATTGACATTCATTATGTAAATTCCTGGAGCCGACATTGCCCTGCAGCGTCCCAGCGCTGAGAAACTGCGCTTTTTTTTCTCCAGCCTGGAGCAACGCATGACAGCCGCATTTTGCTTTACTAGACTTTGTCACATATCAGCCACTGGATATCTTCACACTTGCAGTTTTGAACATGCACAATGGCTGATTCTGCAAAGAAATGCAAGAGAACATTACAGTAGATGAGGAAGCAATGAAAAAAAAGAGAAAAAATGATATAGGAGGAGAAAAGACAAGAGTCAACATCAAACTGGTTTTCACTTAGAGGAGAAAACTCAGAGGAGAAACAGGATGCAATATGGATGGTTAATTGGCTTTCAGTAGGTGGTGGTAAAACGTGAAAATCCTCCAAAGTGCTGTATTGCCGCTTCAATAAGCAGAAGATTAAAGAAATAAAAGAAAATGTCATGAAAAGGTACTGTCAAATTTACAGCTGTGACACAAAACAAATCAATCACAAATAAAGTCTATGAAGTGAAAAAATGCATAAAACAGAGCAGTATGCACACAACGTACACCAATCATAACAATCATCTTTAAACGAACCCTGGTCTGCTTCTATGGATAGAACGGCTCATATGAATCAGGCGCTCAGACTCTGGTATGGGCCAAAAAAGCAAACTCTGGTGTACTTGAAAGACGGGGGTCTCAGTTCCTTTGCAAGCAAACTGTGCTTCAGTTCACGTTCAATGTGGAAGCAAACAGACCCCCCAGTCAACCAAAGGCAGGAAGTGATGTGGCTTGTGTGGTCAGGACATGTCAGACAGCTCACCGTCTCTTCAGCTACTCGTACTGAAAAGGTTCGGTGCAAACAGAAATCTTAAAACTAGATAATCTTAGTGTTGCTCCATTTTTCACATGTGGTGAAGAGTTGTTTCAGTCCTGGTCAATTATTGATTTTTTCTTTCTTTTCTGTTGGTCATTTTATGCAAAGTTGTAACTGCATGACATTATCCAGGCAGTTTGGTCCATTTGGGTAAATTATAGTGTGAAAACAAACCAAACCAAAAGAAGGGTGTGAAATATCCTAAATTCCCACATCCAGTCAAACCAGGCCCCCGAGCCTAACCTGGTGGGAATACACTCTCTGGAGTTGCTGTTATTCCTTGACAGAAGTGTTGGTAATATTACCTTAAACCTTAAAGGTGCTGTTGCTGATAACAGCTGTGTAAATCTGTAGTGCTTATTGCAATCAATAGCTTACCCTTTAGATGATCTACGGAAGTTTTCCAGGCATTTCTATCCTGTCCAGAGAATCTAATCCATCAACGACATGTAGTGATATTCAGTGACTCTACATATTACATCCACAATACGAGAATAATTATAACAAAAGTATTTAGCATATTTTTGGAATAAAAAAAAAATTCCGTGAATTCCAAGATGTGAAAGAATAATATGAAGGTGAAAAAAAGCTTGTTGCTGTTGGTGTGTCTTATTTCTACAAAGCACTATACGCAAAAACTCTTTTTTGGTTTTGTTTTATTAGTTGGCCTTTATGGTTTTATATCTATTGATACAGTCCTTTTGTAGAATGTTATCCTTGTAACCTTAAATCTGAGGCTGTCCTGAAAAAAAAAGTCTGCTGATTGTGTAATACCCCCCACCCTGACTCTGAGAAAACAACTGCTGAGGGTTTTAAAGGTTAAGGCACTGGAGGTATAACCAGAAAACATTAAGCAGTTACAGTAAATCACATTTTTATCAGTATTGTTATGTCTTTATGGTTTATACAGATACAAAAAAAATGTTATAGTGGAAACTCTTTTGACTAATCCACCAAATAAAAATGATGTGAAGCTGAAGCCAGCCCTTAGTTATTGTGAAAATAAACAGAAGAAAATACCAGGGGATTTTTACTCAATCTACATAAAGCTCCTGCAAATATCACATGACATCGGTTGGCATTGGAGGCCCAGTGTTCACACAAACACATGCTCACACACACATTACACTGGCGGCCTCCTCATACACTAGCAGCGGTAACCATGACAATGTAACTGCTTCAGCATCACCCACACTCTCTCCATCCTTCTCCTCCTCTCTGTCTCACCCTGCTTTTATTCTACATTTTATAGGGCAGCTTTTCCAGCTCTTTGTAGAGGAAAAACTGGGCTAGCAGCTTCTTTCTACCTCCACCCCTTTATGATACAAATATAAATTGTTCTCTCTTGCCTCTGTCTTGCTTTCTAGAAATCTTTTTCCCAGTAAAAATCCTGCTACACTCCGTAAGGTGTTATCTGCAGTTTGAGGTATGACCCCAATGTTCTTCCTTCCTCTTTTCTTCTCTTGTCTCTTCACATTTTCCTCTCTATAGTCAAGTATCCTCTTTGTCCTTATCCTTCTTACATGCTATGTGTCATCGTTCCCACCTCCTTATATTTCCCCCCTTCCTTCCATCTAAGGGATGGTGGAGCCGTGTGGGAGGAGACCTTATAGCTAATCTACCACTCTGCGAGCGTAATGCAGGATTAGGGTTCTCATCTGAGGGCTAGAGCATGTCTTACGGGCGATCACAGCGGGAATAGATAGCTGGTCAGGCAAGTCCACATGGGGCTACATGTCCTGCCATCTTCATCTCTCTGTCCTGTACCTAGTGTGTGATTGGCAACGACGGGGTAAAGCTGCGATTATCCCTTATTATCCCTGCCCTTCTTCTCACAGCTCAGTCTCATAAGGCATTATGTCCGCTGACGTACTGATCCGCCACTCTGCCTTCTCTCTGCGTCTGACTTTCTCACAGTCTATTGTGGTGCATAACAGGAAATAATATATAGATGGAACAGATGTAAATAGAAAAAGAGATACATGATGATGTTATGGCCTCTATCTGGGCATATTATATCTGTGGCACAAGCATTGAGAATGAACTGATGATCAGATTAAATATCACAATCAGCTGGTTTAGAAAAATACTTTGAAGAGTTAAAACATCTCCTTCATTGACCTAAAAAGAGTTGTCTTTTTGGGCAGTTCTCGACACTTTCTTACCCTCCAGCGACTGTCCCTAGCTCTTCCCTCTGGCCTCCCAGTCTCCACCTGCCAACACACCTGGCCCTTATGCCCGTACTCAGCTCCCAAAGTGTGCAACCTATTTTCCACATTCACTGACCTCATTACAGGAAACATCTCTAGAACACGGTGAGATTTGTTGTTATTCAACATGAGTTCATATGTGGTTAACGTTCTGTGTTTACAAGAAAGTACAGTTTAGTCAGGATGGCAGTCACCACACCATTACCAGAAGACTTGGGTCGTTTTCTGGAATGCAACAAAACTTGCAACTAATTTCTTTGGTTTGAACCCTTTTAACCATATAAAGCCAAATGTATCATATTTGATACATTTCATTCTGAGACATTTTGCATCACCATGCTTCACCATTTGCATCACCATTACCATGCTTTATGGTAAAAACTTTGCTCAAAACTCTGTAGAATACAATATGAAACTTGTCTTCTGCCCCCTAATAGATGCCAGGAAGCGGAACACTGCACTGTTTTAATTTTGACTTGTCACATGGTAATGAATGGTAGATATAGCGGCCCCCCCAAAAAATATTTTCTTACTCATTTTGTTAAACAGCTAAATAAGTACTTCAGATTTTAAAAATACTTCTTTCGACAGTTTTTCCGGGGTTAGGATTTAATGAGTTAAACACACAAAGAAACATTCAGGTGTTACACAGTAAGGGGCTATCCTTGTTTTTTTCATCGAAAAATGATCTGTTGGGAACAGGTCAGTACCTGCATTCTCTAATTCAGCAGCAATGCTTTCGCTATGCGTGCAGAAGATGCTTTTGCGCTGTCTTGTTGAAAAATACATGAGCACACCTCAAGAAGATGCAATCCTGAAGGCAGCTTATGATATCTGAGTGTACTCCTCTACATAAATGTTGCCATCCCGCAGTTGATTTGATAGATGGAGAGGAAGTCTTTGTCTCAGAGCACACAGCAGTCATTTTTACGAAACGGATTGGGAATATTAGATTCTCTTGAATGATATCAACACAATGGCTTTGAAAGAATCAAAGATAATGGACTTTGGATCATTTCAGCTTGAGCTCTTTTCTTCTACGAAGTGAAATTCCTCTTCATTCAAATAAATGGGTTACTGTTTGTAATTGCTGACAAGTAAATAGTACTACTCACTGTATACAGCATTTCAAGCTTTTTGCATTGGTTGTAGAAATTTCTGAAACATACAGAAACATGCAATAGTTAAGCTTATGTTCTTTGGAAATTACCTAATCTTATTTTATTTCAGTGTTAGAATGAATTAGAGCATTCTTACCAAGCTTACTGGGTTTTCCTAGCTGAATAATGTAACCACAAAGCTCAAAACTTAAAGACACTCGGTTCAACAGCAGCTTTAGAGTCATGTTATTCCCCAAAAACTACAAATCCCACAAAGTTGATGTACCTACGGAAAATACTATATACTCAGAAGATTTCCTGGAATCTGTTGTGATGTATTGCAACATGATTTATCACAAAAATATAAGAGACAAAAAATTGGCTGCTGGAGAGGCAGAGTTTTGAAACAAAAACATGTTGACATTGGGAAATTGTTGATGCACTAGTAACATGTGGCTATGCCTTGAGTATCTTGTTTTCACTTGCATTAGTGATTCGTGGCTACAGAATAACATTGTGTGGCCACAAAAAAATAATGATTGGTCGCAAGTATTTTTTTTTTCCTCTGATGTCATCATAACAACTCCATAGGAAACTTATCAAAGTAATTGGTGTGTTAAAAATGTTTAATGTACACCTGCTTTTCAAGTAAAGGAACAAGAGCCCCTTTGCTCAGAATTTACAGGCCACTGTATCACTGGCTCTGCAGTTAACAACTGACAGCGCTCATCGTTGTCCATCTTTATCCTGTTTACTTAAAAGGCACCGGGTGAAGTCCCCAGTTTCCAAATGCATTAAAAATCCTCATTTGCTATTCGAAAGACTCTATTCTCCAGGATGGAAAACTTACAGTCCTGCTGACTGCTGTCACTAATGACAGACAGGTCCGCACTCATCATATCAGAACACTGTCACATAGATAGAAAGGTTTCAGTCTTATACAGCAGAGTACACACACATACACAAACAAACACACACACACACTGGACTTCCAGAACATGGTGTGCTTCTGACATTGAATGTGGATTTCATGTGTCAGAAAACTGAGGTCTTCAACCAGCGGAGACCCCGTAAAGAAAAAGTTGTCCATCTCTAGCCTTATGTAGCATACTGTAGGAGTTTTGTTTGTGCTTACTTTCCATCTTTCTGCTGCCTGGGGATCACTGAGCAAATCGAGCCTCTCATACCTTTTCCAACAACACCTGTTTCTTATTCTTTCCATCTCTTACTGTCTACCCCAAACCTCTTTATAAAAACATTTTTCAAAATTTTAGAGAAGGTGCAGTCACATTCAAATAACTACAAAACGAAAAAAAGCCAAAATGTTTGTATTTATTGTATTAAAATGAGACATAAATGAGCAAATGTAACGGTTGTAGCGAGATATAAAACAACCTAAATGAGACCAAAAATATCACAAGGAAATGTAAAATGACTACAAAGACATGTGAACTGTGGCATAAAATTATCATGAAAAGATGTAAAACAAATTGAGGTACCCTGGGCCAAATTGGCCATGAAGACACACAAAGCAGCAAGACAAACAACAACAATGAAAGTGATCAAAATTGTGATAAGAACAAGGAAACGCACAAATTTTGTTCTTTCAGGCCTTTTTTCATGGCAGGTTTGCTCGTTTATAAGCCGAGTTGGGGTGCAAAGGTACTGGGTGTGGGGTTGCCTATAAGTCTGAGAAGAAAACGTTTTCTACAATAAATGTCAGACTCATTTCACATACCAAAAGTTGGGTTTGGCTTCTTCCTCCCTCTTGCACTCATACTCACGAAGAAATCAAAAAGGCATCTGATCCCCATAAGATCCTTTGTTTGGGAAAGAAAAGGATTTCAGCGCGACACCCAAATCCTTTCTCCTTTTCTTCCCAATCCTCTGCTCTCTCCTAAGTATGCCTCCATTGTTAACTCACTTCCCATCGATTTGCATATTGGCATATTCATGTTTTTGGTCTAAGATATCTGCTTGTGTGTGTGCAGTCTTCAAGCCTCCGCGAAAAAATACAGATAACTGCAATCAACATAAAATGCCAGTGGATAAAGATGCAGCATGTTTGTATTTTTACTAATACCAAAAAATTTCATTTAAGACTGACATATGTTTTAAAGATATTTCTACTGATAGCAAATTATAACAATTAATTGGAAAAAGGAAGAGGTACCTACCAAGACGCAGTGATAACAAAATTCAGTATGCAAAGCGCAAGCAATGCAACAAACCTACAACCCAAAATTGACTTTTTCCTTCGAAGATGGAATTGTGTAACCCAAAATATTGTACAACAAATAGACTACATGTCAACTATAATTTCTCGTAAGATAGAATACTAGATCTTGTTGGGTTTTTTCTCTGTAGATGTTTTTTTTGCTGCATTTTACAATATCCCTAACCTTATGTATGTATATCCTTAATGTATCACCAAGAAACTGTTCTATGTGTTTAACTGTAAAGACCAATAAAATGAAAGTAGAAGAAAAAAAAAGAAGATGCCTGCACAAACTGACTGAGTTCCAGTCTGCCATCATCTATACAGACACTAGTGCAGCATTATTTACAGTGTCTGACAGGATGTGTGTGCAGTGGTGCCTGCGTGTTATTTGTCTTTTGTGATGGCTGTCAAAGATGACAACTCTGATTACACTGACAAAAGAAGGTAAATTTAGATTAAAGAAAGGCGCTGAATGAGAACAGGAAAAGCCTTGATTTTCTGAACAACACAATTTGTTAACATTACCATAACAATGGCGCGTCAGAGAGCATGATGAGAGCCTTTTCAGTACACGAGAACTCTGCTCTAGTAGGGCTCACCTACTGTTCAGCCACCCACCGTTTGGATCTGCATCTCTCTGCGGCTGCAAGTAGAGAAGGAAACACACTTCCATTTCTACAGGTGATAATAGCACGAGGAGAAAATGGGTTTCTACCTGCAGGTAGAAGTGTGATTTTTCTGCAAGTTATTAAAGCGGGTGGGGGGGTTCAGTGGTAACAAAAGTGCCTCTGAAATATAAATTGGATGGTCACTAAAAGAGCCTTGTGACAGCAAATCTACAGACTTTTGAACAGAAATGGGCATTTACTTGGCAGCCACAACATGTGGTTAAAGTTCAGCTTTGATGGCCAACAAAGCAACAATGAGCCTGTTAACATAATCATCAATATCTGATAACAGGAAGACATCAGATAAATGAAACATCTGATCTTGAACACAATGGCGCCTATGATCTTCGCGTTAGCCGCTGATTTAAGCGCTAATCGTGCCTGCAAAAAAGATTAAATGTAAATCCTGAATGTTTACACTCTGACATCCCACTTCTACTATCACGTTTTTTTAAGTGTTTCCCTCATGTGACTGCACTGCTTCTGTCTTTCTAACAGATTTATTTTTGCACACATGCAGATGTGAAAAGCTCATTAAGTCAGATATATGGGCCAGCACGCTTAAAGACATTGGAGCAATGGAGAGAAATGTGTTATTCTGATTCCTCACAATAGGGAAACTGCCATTATCTGATATTATCTGCCATTTAATTATTCCATACCTCCAGTTATCAGATAATGATCACATTTTTGTTATGCATATAAATGGGCTAGGCGTTTGACTCTAACCAGAGAATCCGTCATCGGGGAGGTTTTCCTATCATGGTTATACATTTCTAGGCACAATAACTGTAATACTGTCCAAAAACACTTCACCTGTTTATCTCTTCTATATCAGACCCTAATGAACCATGTTAAAGTGGTTTTGCTCAATGGTTCACCAGGTTTTCTGAGGATTTTTCCAAGTTTTTCTTTTAGGGATTAGCTGCTTTTTTCACTGATGGTCAGTCCTACTCTTTCACCTCACTATTTTGAGAAATATGTGTTTTTGTTTGACCTAACAATTATTCAAGCATAAAAATGAACTTAATGGTCTCCTCTGAAAGATGTCTGACAAAAAGGCTTTATTAGGATATGAAACAAGAAAATAATTCTGATGTGGGCCAAATGACATAAAAAGAGGAATACTGGACGCTAAATCAGACACGCATGGCGGCTGATTCATCAAAGAAACATATGAGGATGTTATTGGAGTAGAGGAAAAGAAAGAAAAACGAATAACGAGTAACGTGAGTCTACATCAGACTCACTTTTCTGTTCAGCAGTAGGGCTTTAAAGGTACAGTGTGTACTAATTACTTCGAATCGATTCGATTTTTGATTTTAGGGTCATGATTCGATTCTATTCTCGATTTTGTTCTCTCCTTCTTACAACACAGAGCCCTATGCCATTTTTAAAGTAGTCTAGTCTACAATCACGGTTTTAATAATGAAATTTTGCACAGTAAATCATATTTCAAAAGATGGGCTACATATATAAGTAATTGAATTTCATTTTTGTGTAATGTATCACAAATGGCAGTAATATCTATATGGATGATTTAATTTG
>JAVQJG010270439.1:0-25905 GCA_036024015.1 Craterocephalus amniculus
GTTGCTTCTCATGCAAAGGTAACAGACATCTCTGCTTCGAGCACGCATTCAGGAGCCTACATTCTGTGGGAAAATCGGCCGCCACCCGCTGAGTTGTTTGGACAGACTAAAGTGCAAAACAAAAAGCACATTAACTCCTGTCTGACTCGCTCTACATTGTTTACTTTATTTTAACAAAAATTTAATTTAAAAATAGGCTACACAAGTGAGAAAAATGGCAACAATTATTGTTTACTTGCCTAGATTTCTGTTGCTGGGTAACATCGTTAACGTGAAGTAGCGTGATTGCATCACCAGACTCACATCTGTGAGAAACACAGCTGCCAGCAGAGGATCAGACACGCGATGTGAAAGGAGCCAAATGCCGATTGATCGCGGGTTAACCCAGCTTTGAAAAACCTGCGTCGACGCGCTAATTTCAGTGTGAAAGTGGCTTTAGATAAAATTCCAAGAGCCACCTTAAAAAAAGGACTTGATAACCATTAATACAATTGCACAGAAGACACTAGCATTACTACAATCAAAACATTGTCTTACTTGATCAGGCGTCATCTTAACCTGAATATCTAGATTTGTCTGTTGCAGTAAAACTTGCACTCAGAGTCCATAAAACTGCACGTTCCCACAAGATTTGAGTTCTGTGGGATACCAGTCTCCATGCAAGGCTGTACTGCAGAGCAATAGTGGCCTCAGAAACATTGCTTTTACATTGCTTCTAAAAGTCTGTACCTCTGACTCACTTTATGGAACACTATTACCAGTGTTTGCCATGCAATTATTATGAAATGTTTTTAAAGGATGTGTTAAGACAGACTGGAGGACCAAGATGAAGAACCAATGTCCAGCAACAAGCAAAACTGGCAAAACATTAAAAGCCTGCATCACTCAGGCTGGGGAGTATGGGGGTAAATGGCATAAAAAGAAGGATTGGGAGCAGAGGTAGCTAAGTATACAATGGCAATAAAGTTTTAATTATGCCAGGGATGTGGAAATTTGACTGAAATGAAGAAATCAATACAAGGAGTTGAGTTGTGTTGCAGATATTCTCATTGCTGTTCAAGGAGGTATCACTGAGTCTAACAGTGGGAAGAAACCCAGTACAGTCCCTATTCAAGTAGCCAATTAGAACTGGTGAATAATTTAACGAGTTTCCTTCATAAAGCTGTGTTGTTTGCAGAGCATTCAACAACACATAAAGACGATGCGGTGTCATCAACGCTGAACCATAACCATATGTCATTTCTAATATAATCTCTTTTTACATCTGGAAAAAACTCAGATAACACATGAACTGAAAATAAATCTGTTTTTCACTTTTAACCACGCACCAACACACAGGATGATGCAGATTCAAATGGAGCAACAAAGAAGTCATTATGGGGTGCAGACACAGAAATATCTCTCTGGTTAAAAATTTGCAGGGAGAGAAAATATCATAAAACAAGGGCATGCAAGTAATAATCCAACGCACACACACACATACACACAGAAAATCTGCAGTGATCGCTGCAAACAATGAGAGCTTCCCAACAGGGCTATAGAATAGCTGACAGTGGGACGAGAATGAATGAGAACATCACACACAAACTCAGTATAAACACAGAGTACAAAAGCACACCTGTACCTTACTATAAGAAACACGGAATACTATCTCATTAAATGTATGTGCAAAGTTAACAACAAAGCCAGGCGGGCTAATAAAAAGAGAGAGGCTGTTTTCATCCTCCCTCTTTTCCTGCAGTAATCCCTCTGTGTCTCTACCTCCTGTCCTCACCTGCACTGCTTTTTCCTCTGGAGCCAGTGCTGATGAATTCCACCTACAGTAGTTGAGCTTCATGTGTCAGTTTCACTTCACAGCTTGATAATGAGGTACATTTAGAATTCCTGAGCTTGAGTTCACTTTGAATCACAGTTTTTGTATTTCTTTAAAGTAAGCGATTCCCCTCAGGCGCTGGCAGATGCTTTATCTGTGACGGTGTGTTTCTGTCTGTCTCCCTGATGCATAACTCTGCACTTCATTCTACACGCTCGATTGTGATATGACTGAACAATAGACCTGGTGAAGATTTTAGTGGCTTTGTGCAGAAAAAAACTTTTTCCGTGACAAAATGAATTGCCTAACAATATCCAGGTAAATGCGACCCACAACAGTATAATCAACTATTTCCACTATAGACAGGGGTTATCAATATGTCCAAAGCTGCTTACAAAAGCAAATACCCTGTTATTTCCTTTCAGCTATTGTGACGAGTGTACAAGTCCTGAATAATTCAACTGAGCGGACCCTATCATGTTCTAGCTCACTTTTTAGCATTTCAAAAGGTTGCATTCATTATTGACAAACAATTTACTTTCATCTGCTCCATAATTCAGAGCTCCCCTCCCTTTCAACTTGTGTTTTTAGTCTTTGTGATCCGCAAGTTTCTTGAACAACTCAAGCCGTAACTATGACAGAACATCTTGCCAAGGTTAACTTGAGAAGAGACGAGCACAACTTTGAAATGTAAAATATCTCTGGAGTTCACACCGAGTTGAAATGTTCTACAGCTTCCTAGTGACAGTGTGAGATGAAAGTGATGATCGGTGGTTTGTGAATGGTGTTGCCAAGCACTGCCCCCATCGGTGAATACAAAGTAATCACATCTCCTCCTTTGTGTTCAAAGATGCGGTGAATGTCTTTTGAAATACATGGATGCACCAGTATTTTTTTTCTGTCCATACATACACTCAGATGGGCACAGTAAAATTTCACAACTGCACAGAAATGATGAAGCAGGGTTTTGTCTGTAAGTGTCCAACACTGTGGCCTGGTGTGGGTTTTTTTGCTCTTAGTGCTGTTATGACCGCAGGCAAAGTGCTGTTCTAGCTGCGTAGTGGCCATGTGCCATCGCAGGACAAAACCCTCACAAAGGCTTAAACATACAAACATTACAGACTGGATTTTTTAAAATCAAAATTCCCTTTGGCAAAAAGAGAAAAGGAAAGAAAAAGGAAGATATTTGCTACTTTGAATGACATATAATGGATGGATGGCCATTAATGCAGTGCAGCATTACATTGGAACATGAGGTTTTAAAAGACTGGAGAAGGTGGATGTGGCTACAGTTCCTGATCAGAGCACTATCAAACACGCTTGCTGAGCATAAGCTCAGATAAATATTAGCTTCATGTTAGGAAAAATAAAAGACAAGTACGCTGTCAGGAGTTATGCTCACTAAACTTATAATGATTTGTGTTCCCATTTCAACTCGTCACCCAACTATACATAATAAAAAAATGTAGGGATTGGTTAATTGCTTAGATGAAGTGGTGCACAATCATAAACAGCATTGTTTAACCTAACACATGTTCAGAGCTCTGTAAAATACTTCACTATCTGGTTCACCAGTTAACAAACACTCATTCAGTATTCATAGTTTTCATTATAGTGCACATCTGTAGTCTGTAAAAGCAGCACTAAATCCACATTCACACATCAGCTACCAACAGGCTCAAGGTGGGGTTCACTTATTGCCACTTATTGTGGAGGGACAGAGCCAGGTTAATCTAAAACAGGCACAGATATAAATATATTATATATTTAAATCGTGTTTTATTCATTTTTTGTTAAGATGTGTTCATATAATATTAATATTATTTTCATTTCAACCTGCTGCTCTGCTGTTCATGACGCCCGTCAGCGGATGCAACATTTTCCAACAGAGAAATAGAGCCACTTTTAAACTTTAGCATCTTCTTACCAACAAATTGAACTATTAATGATAAAAATAAGAAAACGACAGCAGATCAGAGGACGCGCGTGGGGAATGCCGCTTGTAACATTAGCAAGACGTCACGTTAGCTCCTGCCCGCAATGCATTGTGGTCAATATTGCCCCGTCTAGTGACCATCGATGCTCACTACTTTTCAAGATGCTTTGTGGGTAACTTTGAGTGCACTACGTTTTTCTTTCTGGACATTCGGACACCATTACAAAATGGCGTGCGACCTATATAGTGCACTATGTAGGGAATAGGGCGCACATTCGGACACAGCCACAGTCTATTGTTGTTCATAGCTCTAAATTAGTTGGATCACAAGGTGGAACTGTGGCAACAGTAAATTTTATGCAGTATGCTTTTAATATTTAAAGCACTGGGTGTCATGTGTAAATGTTTAAACTTTAAAGTTTTTGCAGTTCAGTTAGGAAGGCCCCCAACCAGAATTTTGCCTAGGGCCCCATAGAGGTCTGAACCGGCTCTGTTACACACACACACACACACACGGTGCAGTGGGATGCAGTATATGAAAGGATATCACTCAGCCTGGAGGGAAAACAAACATTTAAACGCAGTGCATATGGCCTTACAGTACAGAGGCCCCCCATGCATCACTGCCTCCTCTTTGTGTTGCGGTAATGTTATCACACTTACGTTGCAGGGTGTGACACACTGGCCTTACGATGTGTTGGTACTTAGAGATGAAGCAGATCAGTTATCATGGTAATGAAGTCGCCTGTGGATATATGGAGCAGGTGTGAGAACAACGCCAGCTATGACTCACCCTAAATTATTAACCCACTTGAATGTGTGTCATGTGCTGCTTATGTGTGTGTCTTTGCACGCTTGAGTACTTCTGCGTGTGTACACACATTTGCTGGAGCGTAAATTTCACTTGTGTACATCTGAAGTTGAGCTTTTGGTGGTTGGATCAAATTTTATGTTCATTTTGTTGCATTTTGCATGCAGTAATGGGCAATGGTGCGCCTGAACTGCATTTTCCATGTTTTAACTAATCATTCTGACACAACAGAGGGATCAAACTTAAGTGAGGCATTGCAGTCTGTTTCCAGGCCTCTGGGCAGATTTTGTGATTAAAGTTGGCGTGGTGTTACTGATGCCCTCATCCATGGTCGAAGGAACATCCAGGGCAAAGAGAGGAAGTGTTATTATATGGAGATGTCATCTTCCTGTGTCACAAACAATATTTGTGCGCAGACTGTAAAACAAAAACTCTGCATGTAAGAATTCCCAAACATTTTCTTTTTCTATCTATCATTTCATTTAGTCCTATTTAATTCGTTTTTCATCTTGTTTTGGCTATTTTATTTGCATCTGACTTTATGTTTTTCAAATCTCAGATTTGATATTTTATTGGTCAGTTTGTGCATTTTATGGTCATGTTATTACCGTATTTCTTTGCTGCCTACACTCTGTGTCTAATGTTGATTTGAATTTTTTGTCCAGTTTTGGTCACACATTTGTTCTTTTTTGTTAGGGCCCTTTGTGCTTCTAATTGTCGGCTGCTTGCTCTTTGCTTGTTTTGTCTTTTTTGGTACTATTTTCTACCACACTTTCATTTCTGTATTTCTGTACAGATTTATAGATGTTTTATATGTATTTATTTAGCTATAAGTCAGGTGCCACACTATACCTCAAACATTCCTCTCATACATCTGTCAATGCCTCACTGTATTGGATACCTTTTATTCCAAAGAACACCTTCTATTCTCAAAAAGTTTAAAAACCACTGAATCAATATGATTCATACTGAGGGGTCATAAATACTTTAAGCAGTTTTCATGAACCACATTTGATCCTCTAAAGATTTCCCCCTTTTACAGGGCATCAGTATAATTCTTTCTTTTAGTCAGCCTGTATATCATTTTCATTTTGTGGGAATCTTTTGTGCAGATATGGAGTTATTTCACTGAATAAAAGTCAATACAAGGAAAGTAAGAGGTTTGCTAAATTCATGAGGAATTATTCTTTTCTGCCCATCAGTGATAGACGAGTTAAACAGATCAGTATGAATTTCAGTAGTTGTTGAGTTTTGCGAATTAACGAAAGATTAATCAGACCAACAAATCGAAGCCTATATCAGTAAACAGTTAAAACAGAATGAAGACAGAAGATATATATAAAAAACCTACAGTTTTGTGCAGTTATTTGGGTAGGAACATTCAAAATTGATATTTTTTTCTCTTCCACTGAAATAACCATGCTGGCTGAGACGTTTTTATAATTTTATCCTGCTTTTGTCTGTTTCACTCAATAACCGAATGGCAACACTGAAATCTTGATGACAGTTGAGGGCCAACTTCATGCAGAGCTGACATAACATCTGTCGCCACACCTGACACAGACATTTAAGCTCTCAGTTGTCTCTGTGAGTGGATGAGAAATGAGTCACCAGATACAGTGCACACATTCACAAACAACTACAATCACACTTGGCAGATGTGAAAAGGTCACAGATAAAATATCAAGACAGCAAAGCGCACACATGGAGTATCCTCCCTACATAGACAACAGTACAGATCCCTGTGTGGGTAATGAAATCTCACACATCAATCAGCATGATGCCAAAAAAACTGTTACAATCTGATTAAATTTGTTTTGGACACAGGAGTTGCAGGAGGACATGTAGTCTGTGATCTTTTAGCCCCGAATGTATTAACCTGAGAGAATACAGTGTAAAATAAAAAAGAAATAAGAATACAGGAAAAAAGAAGGTGAAAAGGGACGAGAAATAAAAATGATTGTTGGGACATTTAGCTCTGCACTAATGTCTTTACATTTTGTACACAATTTTTACCAAAGAAGTGCAGTTTAAGAGAGCATCAGCAGTCCATCTGTCTGCCATCAGGATGCTGTGTTGGGTGGGCATTGTGTGAAGGTCACCTGTACTCAGCCCACAGAAGGTAACACGCACAGTCACAATGCAGCTTTGGAAGAGGAAGAAAACTTAAAAGACTATGAACTAAAAATATATATATAGATTATGAAGAATATGCAAGAATATATGAACTGCTAAATGTTCTGTGTAGACAGACAGCTACACTTGATTGCAAAATTATTCATACCCACCCATTAAAGAAAAGGCACAATTCTTAAAAAAGTAATTCTAATAACTTTAGACTGAAAAAAGTAATTAAAGATTAAAGATTAAAGGATTCTTCAACAAAACATTAGCTTCAGATTGACATAACGTATATTAATTTCTTTTATGTTTTGCTAGTTTTTTAAAATAAATATTACTGTTGAACAAAAACAATTTCTTGATTTTAGAATTTTCATATATTATTATTTTTATTTATTTTTTTATCAGTTTCAACTAATTTCAACAACAGCTGATTTTTTCCCCTTATTTATTGGAAGGGTAGGAAACATTTTGCAGTGAAGTATAGATCAATAAAACCATAGTGTTGGCTGGATGAGTACCAAAACCATCATGTTTCTGGAGCAGAGTAGCCAAGTGTAAGAAGCTGAAACACACTGCTGCTTCTCTTCATGGTTAATGTGTGTTTCGTCATTTCAGTTAATGTTATAAGCCAATCTCTGTCACCTCAACTTTAGTTAGCATACTTTAAATACACTACCTGGCAAAAAAAATCATCAGATGGATTTTTAAAAAAAAACAGTAAGTACATGCCTTCGATTGGATAATTACTGCATGGGTTATTATATTTCAGCTGGCAACAGGTGATTTAGCTAAAAGGATAAAATGAGTAGCTTCTCCTTAAACAACCATGTGAAAGACACATCCTGTGGTCATGGAAAACATAGTGAAGAAGAATCAAATCATTGGAATAAGCTGAAAAAACATCTCAGAGACCACTAGAACTGGGTGAAGAACAAAAGTGGAAGGATAGTGAGGAACCACCATATTCAAGGAAGAAATGTTGTTGGAAAAACATCCTGAATGATGGTGATTGTGATCATTTGAATGTTTGATGAACTCAAATACAAGAAAAACAACAGTAGAACTCAGGGTTATGTTTAATAGTGACATTAAGAACTGAGGGACTGGGACTGAACAGCTGTGTAGCCATAAGAAACCCGCAAATCAGTGAGGCTTAGAACAGGCTTCAGTTTGCTGGGGATCGTGAAGTTTGAACTCTGGAGCAATGGAAGAAGGTCATGTTGTCCAATGACCACAGATTTTTCCTGTTCTACAGTGATGGGCAAATCATGGTAAGAAGAGAGGCAGATGAAGTGACACACCCATCTTGGTGCCGACTGTACAAGCCTGTGAGGGCAGTGCTATGAGCTGTGGCTGCTGCAGTTTGTCAGGTCTAGGTTCAGAAACATTATGTGCCCAAAGAACGACTGACTGAATATACTGAATGAGCATGTCATTTATTGATTTCACACTCATATATCAAGATGACAATGCCAGGATTCATGGGGCAAACTCTCTGGTCAGTTTCTCTCTCATTATCAATACAAGATCATGGTGAAAACTTACATAGTGAAACTGGAACACTGGATGGAAATAAATCTTGTAACACTGCAGGAGCTTATAAAAACGATGTCACAGCACCTACTGCCACAATCAAACCTAACGACAGTCCAAAAGAATTGATAGTTGAGTGCTCGACTTTTTTTTGTGGTGGAAACTTTTTCTTTGGGCTGGCAGGAAGTGTAAATTATAAAATTCATGTGGGTCAAAGCGTCAAAGTTTCTATGAAATCTATTCCTAAAAACTTGGGCCCAGATTTGTAAGCTCTCAAAAAACCAAAAAACTGTCCTCAGAAGTCTGAAGGACAATTCAGAAAAGGCAATAATCATAGCACTATTATAGTACAGAAGGTAAAAAGCATACAAACAAGCTGTTATGTTCAACTCACCCGCCAGCTGTACAAAATTAATGCTTTTCTTGAGAGTTTGGAGCAGTTTGAAGAGGAGCTTATACCTGTCTTAGTTAAACCCAGACACCACAGCTGAAGTGAAATCAGTCCAGTACACACCAGGAATTGAAAAACGAGTTTCAAAAGCTGTTGAGTGTTGGTACTACCCAAAAATAAGTATTTAACTTTTATTGGGGAGCCAAAAACTAATCAGAGACAGAGTGAGAGCAAAAACAAAGCAGAAGTGTAAAAACCCAACCAATGAACAAGTGAAAACAAAAGTAACAACAGCTTGGAAAAAATTACATAATTGGAAAATAAAGAAGAAAAATGTTTACACCCGGAGAACTAAATCAGCATCAAGCATATTTCCTGCTTCATCAGTTTCACCTCCAGCCAACAAAAATGATATTTTTTGGCCCATGATACTTCCTCCTTTGTAAAATTGTAAGTACTTTGTGTGGCAAGAAAACGTTTTTATCATACCGTAGCATATAGCACATAACTATTCTTCATTATTCTAATGAAAGCAAAGTTATGGATATTTTATGCCAATGGACTCCTCTGAATGCGATAAAATATAATGATTCATCTGTTTGATAACATATGGATTGTTGTGCCTTGGAGGCTAGAGAAGCAACTGGAAAAATGTATAAAGAAAACCCAACAAAAAGAGAGAAAAACTCTAATGAAAAGTGATACATCATGTGAGAGATCTCAGTTGTAAAGTCCACCAAAACCTGTGTGTTTTTTCACGATTTGATTGCCTGAACAGCTGGGTTGACAAATGCGCACATTACTGAGGCTCTACTGCTATTTCATTACCTTCACTACCCTCTTCATTTGTAACTGATTAATTGCCAACTCTGTGGTTTGCAATGTGTTACGCAGACATTTTAATCCATTTAAGGAAACTCTCAGGAAATTCGAACCTCTTCTCTTTCCCCTGAAAAACATGCTCGGTGTGTCAGTCTGAATCTGTAACAGGCTGTGACAGAAAGGCAGGATGGGCTCTGAAACCGTAAACAGGTGACTGCTGAAGATGTCCTGATGTCAGAGCATTACTGCACCAGTTACAAGCCAGTAGAGGAGAGGCAGAGGCAATCCCACACCACACTGGCAAAATTTCATTCATCCTTCTGGTTAGCTTTAAACATTTCAGCTCCCCACTTAGAATAAGACTTTAAAACTTGGCTTATCATCAACAGCTTATTTAGAAATAACCCGTATAAAATTCAATCAAATTTTATTAATAAAGCTCTTATGCCAAGGAAACACAAAGTACTTTAACTATTAAAAACAATATATGCATAATACAACAAAATCCAATTTTAAGGAGGCAATTTAAAAACACAGACGTCATTATAATTTCCTTCATATACAATTATCCACTCTCACACACACAGACCCAAACACACATTTGCACCTGCCCCTACCCTAGTCTTCAGATAAACAAATTTAATAAGAATAAACATTTGTCTTGATGCTACTGTAAGAAATATTTTAGCGATCCATCCACACCAGGAGCCAGCCCACCACAGGAACCAACCACCGGGTCCACGATGCAGCTGTAGGACTGCAGTGCAGGACCCCCAGCCACCCAGACATGATTACTATGAAAACAACCCTGCAGATCGAGCCGGCAGGAGGATCCCCAAAAGGAAATAAAAACTGAGCCAGATTTGCAGGATAATGCCACATAAATATGCTTTCACAAACTGCATAAACTGTGTTTACTGTAAAACTGATGGTTATAAACCAGTTGAGTTTAATTCTTGTTGCATAGGGTTACCGACAAAATGACCATACTGAATATGATGAAGTGAGGATGAACCGTGGGGTGAATGTTATTTTAAAAGAGACTTAAAGCAGATTACAGAAGGTCACCTGTTAGAGAAGACTTTGCTGTAATTGTAAACTTGGATCTCCAGCATCTCGTTTCCATCCAGCCTGCTGGCAATGGGCCACCGAAATGTCTGCAACAGAGACAGAATGTCAGAGATTAGAAGAGGGTTGCAATATATGGGGAAAAATTATTTCTAATATATGTCTTTTCTAGGCATACTGAAAGACACTGATAATGATGCATTTGAATATTAAATACTACATTAAAGATATCTAAATAAACTCTTATTGAGTGTATCTAAATATCTACTTTTCTTGTTCTACATTCAACTCATGTTCATCATTCTATATAGCCCCTTTAATCTGGACTTAGTTTGATTATTTTTTAAAAACCTACAAAAGAATCTTTTCTTGGAAAAGTGTGAATGAAATGAAGATATTTCAAATATTGCTGCCAAACAGAACAAACTGTTAACTGGTAAACACCACCCTGGACTGACTTGGTGTTCTTCAAGGTGTTGCACAAATGAAAAATGGCACTCAAGGTTGGGTCTGCAGCTTTCTTTAACAAGACCTTGAAACCTTTTTTCTATTTCAGAGGGCTATGGACCTGTACAAACTAAAAGAAATGATGCTATGACTATGATAGAATGGCATGAAAACAATATAAATGTAAATATGACAATAAAATGGCACATATATGTAAAACATGCACATTGAGCTCAGAGTTCAACTTGTTGTCACTCACAATGCAAAGTAAAAAACAGATGATAGACTAGAAAAAATGAAAAAGCTTTGACCCCTTCTATTAAAGTATCTAAAATATCTGTAATTCAAATCAAAAGACAACATGAAATATGAATATCAGATTGTATTTTAGCTTTTCGAAACACTATACCTCTACCCAACAGAGCCCTTTTGCAAGATTGTAAACACAGTGTTTGACTGATCAGCAGCATCGGCTCAAAGGAGGATGGGATTGACTGCAACCATGCAAAAAATGAGCTGTCTTTACTGTAAATCAAGAAAATTTCTCGTCATTGTTGGATTTATCAGAAAGGACTTGATTTCTTAACTGTAGCTCAAGACTACATTAAAAAGACGCTTTTATGGCCCAGAATGCAATTTGAAATATCTAATCTGATGTCTTAAAGCTGATCTCACTTACTGTTAGAATGACACTGCTTTAAAATGTTGCAAGTATTCGCTTTTAGCAATATAGAAAATCATGCTATTTGAATTACTCAGTCAGCATCCCAGTTTCAGCACTGGTGTCAGCATAAATTTTTCACCCCGCAGTATCCTTCAGTTTGAAAGAGTCCCTGCCAACTGTGGGGGTTTGGTTCTGGAAAGAACAAAAATGTGCAATGTTTTAATTACCAACACAAACACCTCCAGGTTAAGTAGCACTGACAAAGAATATTTTTAAACCTTTTCTTTTTTTTATTGCTTTGGGGAGGAATCAAGAAGTTAAGCAAAACTCTGTAATGAACTCTTGAAGAAGACTCAGCTCTCCTTCTGCTGCCTGGTTGTGAGGATAAGGGGAGAGAAGGATTGGCCTCTTTTAGTATTTCACCCTAATTAGCTCAAAAGACCTTGGCAGTTTCAGGTGACTTAGAGAAGAAAAGCTGAGAAATGTAGAAGCTGTTGTCTAAACCCATTTTCACAAGAGATCTCCTCAGTTACATTTTTACTGATGATCGGCTTTGTCAGGCTTATTAGACTCTGACTGCTCTCTCTTTATTTATTTTTCACCTCAGTGGAGGATTTCTTGTTTTGTGCTTGTCATGTCTAAATTGTGGCCCTTAAAAAACAGCAAGGAACTGATACTAACTGCTTCATCTAAGTAAAAATGTACAGATGTGTGAGAATACTGTCTCAAGATAAACCTCAGTGACTGATCAGGGTCTTTTACATCCTGTCAGACATAACAGGTCAATTTTTAGAGAAATATATATGGATAAATGACAGGAAACCCAGATGCATATATTTACATGTACGTTTTCTCAGTCTGCCTCGCTAGTGTTCATTTGAGCAATAACTGTCCCAGACAAGCACATCAAAGTCTGTGATTCTAACAAAATCATTTCTGGTGCACCATTTTGAAATTTCTCATGAATTTATAGATACATTGATCATTCATTGTTCATTTGATATAGGCTACAGTAAAACTAGATTTAGATAGATTTATTATCTATCATCATATATCATTTTGATGAGAATGCAAATCTATGTAAGGGACACAAAGGTTACTAAAGGTTGTCATATGATATGAGATAATTGTCATGTTAACGTGTTAACGTAACAAAGGGTCAAAAAACACTAGGTATTGACATTTCTTTGACTGGGTTCATCAATGTTGCAGTTACAACAAGAAGCAATTAGGAGAAAATAATCATTAAATGAATAAGCCCATAACATGTTTAATTAGAATAGCACACGTTTTCACGTGTATTATCAACCGCAACTCATGAATAAATGATAAACAAATCATGTATTTTCAATTTGTTTTATAAGAACTTTTATATCTCTGTTGGATCTGGTGAATATATACAAAAACATGAAAATTAGATCAGTTATACATCTTTATCCCTGAAATCTCATCAAAATCCCTGAAACATCTTATAAGCTTAATTGAAATTAAGTGTATAAGAACACTCATCCAAAAAACCCCTCCAGGTTTATTGCTTCCTGCTTTACACTGGAGGAGGGGGTTACCCTTGTTGATTAATTGAGGATCCGAATTTTTGAAATCTATTATAATCAGCAGAAACATCTATCAAGCAGTTTTTATTCATTTGCCTTCTTACAGATTTTAGCATGTGCATTATTCAATTCTGACCCCATACTGTAACCTATTACTGTGCTCCATTGTGTTAAGTATTACACAGCTGAACAATTAAAAAAGGAAAGAAAAGCCATTGTTGAAACATTAAGACCATGATGAACTGGCAGTCTGATTCACATGCAGCATTGACTTTCTATTATAGTGTGATGAGAAAGAGGCTGCATGAGGGCAGAGGGATAAAGTTTGCACAGGTGATTTAAAACCCATCCAGCCCCTGCTGTTCTTGGCCTCTCATTCGGGAAAAGACTGCAGGTCGTCGGCACAAAGATCCATCAGGACTGTCCCATTACCGGATCCTGGGGTTCCCACCTGTTTCTGTTAGACCTGCCATCAAGGATATGTAGCCATGCATGCTTATGTATAAGCATCACACTGTCAGACATCGCTTTCTGCCCCAAGGATCCACAGTCTGTTCTTTCTTTTTTCACACTCCTGTTGCCCCTTTCTTTTCTTTCCCAGCATAAAAACCTGCAGACATCTTCAAAGTGACTGTCCTTGTCTGAGGTTATTCAGGCAGAACAGCTATAGGATATGTGCTTTACAACCACTGTTTCCCAGTGTGTGATAGCAGCCAGAAAAAGGAAGGGAGGCCCCAAAACAGAAGCCTATTTATACCGGACAAATGACAGCATAGTCTGCTAATGGAGGAAATGATGCCATGTTATACACATACTGGTGTATGACACACACAAGTTTGAATGATACACACAAAAATGTGATTATGTGTTGCTCATGTAGCACCAGAAACATTGGGCAGACATTCTAATTTCCCTGGAGTGGGAAAACTACAAAATTTAATCTGTGCCTGCACAAGCATAACAAATACTTCAACGATGCAGTTGAAATACTGGAGATGCTGGAGCCGATCGTCCAAAAAAGAATTGTGAAAATAGTGGAGAAACAAGAAAGAGGAGCGCTGCTGAAATGGCAGCTAACACGAAGGAAGTGGAGGAATTTCCGAATGCAGGTGTTATCTGAGAAGTTGGAGACTGTGTATATGAGAAGTGGAGGATCAAACTTCTTACATGATACAAGAACAGGCAATAGCATATGAATTAACCTCATCAAATAGCAAAACTACAAAGATTTAAGGTGAATTTGGGACAGGTGAAGGCAGAAAACAAGAATTCAGTGATGAACCGCAAGTCTCCCACGTGTAACTGAAGCTGCATGTTTTCCCCTCAATGTAGTTTGTTCCAGAGAATGTGTTGGAAGGCATTGACTAGATGGTGTCTATTAAACTTGGTCGTGGCTTCTCTCCTTTGAGATTCTGCACGTGCCCCTTCACTTCATGTCACATTTTTCTGCACTTGGGCGAAGAACTAGAAAAATATCCAGTAAATTGAACCGTGGGCTTCTCTTGGTTGTTTTTGAGATATTGTTGGGTTTTAGCTTTGCTCTGCTGGGCAGAAGGCTGAAGATGTGCTTTGTGGTGGAATGATCATCCAGTGTAGCTGTTCTCTTTGCTATTCATTGAGTTTTGTTCTCTTTTCTTTACTGTGAACCCCTCAGAGCTTCAGCAAATTTTGAACAATGATCATTCAATCAACTATGATGACATTTCTGTCTGGTTATCTTTTACGAGGACAGCATGCTTCTCTGACTGTGCTGAAAACCATCCATCTGCAGCGAGCTGAAACTAGCAAAGATAGAGACTTCTGTGGAGGTAAACTGGCCCTGACAACTTTAAAGTTGTAGGTTAAGCATTCTCACCCTATGTTTCTCTTCTTTCCGTAACAATATAAAAAGCATGTTTTTTTCTGATCTAAACCAGAATCCACAACAAGACCATACGAAATTTTTGAGCCATGACCGCCAAAATGACATTTATTGGTGTTGGTGACTCTCCCTTCCACAATGACAATTATTGATTATATATCAGATGGGTAGTCCTGCAGGATCCTCTAAATATCAGGCTTGAAAACAGTCTGTCTTCATAAATAATGAGGATTAATGTGGATACATGCTTTAATGTGTTAAAGAATTAAAGTGTTAAATTTAGATTGATTTCTTCATTAATGGTTTAATTTTGGCAGCCATGATGATGAAAAAAAAAGTGATAAATATATTTTTTCTATTTTTCACTATTACAGTATCTGGTGACCCCCTGAAATAATCTCATGATCCACATGTGGGTCCCGACCCACAGTTTGGGAACCTCTGGTCTAATGCATCCACCACCAGAAAGACAGGCTAAAAGCTCTCAGTGGTTTAAATGCCCACACAATACAGATGAATAATATAACAGCTGCCAATCCCATTTCTGTGAATATTGGAAATGTTTATTTCCGCGGTTGTCAAAATGGCATGCCCTTCCAACATTAACATACAACATATTCAACTTACCAGTAATCTAAGCTTATCTGCTTGATGCTTATTCATCTTCACTTTTCAAGAGGTAGATAAACATTTAAGAATTGTTTTAAATCTACAAAAGGTGACTTCATTTATTGTTTACAATTTAGAATGAAAGTTCATTACCTCTTCCTACATACTGCAAGGGGCACACTCAACTCTAAAGTTCTTTATCTAGCTGGAAATTTTAAATTGTAGTTTTTGGATGGAATGAAATTATAATTGTTTAGAAGGAACTGGAAAAATGAGCTTGATAAATAGATTCAGGTACCTACTGTATATTAGGGACCTATGTTATGTTAGAAATCTCAATTCAAAGCCATACACTTACAGGAAAGAAAATAAGACAAGGATTGCAATAATTAGCAATACATTTTCTAACCAACATCAGTAAGTATTTTGCACAAAGGAACACAATAACAGCATGTCCATTGACAGAGACTGGGCAGTATGACGTGTGTGAATGATTTAATGAGACACAAACTGGCCAATGTGCTAATAAGCTGTTTGTAACGGCAGCTATGGCAATGGTTTATGGCTCTTGGATTTTGAGGTTAAGGCTGGTGAGGTTCCTCTAATTTAAAAATTTTTACTTTGGGGTATTCCAGTTGAGTTTTTTTTATTGGGAGCTCCCTCATCCAATGTTGCCTTAATTGTCTCAGAAAACATCTACATAATACCTCTAATGCTCATCACATGAAAACCTAAACAATAAGCAATTTCAAGGTTCTGATGGAAAATGTTGGGGTTATTTTATCAGATAGTAACACTTTATAATACAAACTATTTAGCTATTGATAGCCTGCTAGTGGTTTAAAAGTGGTAGCCCTACATTTAGAGTATATTATAGCCTCAGGGCTGCTGAAAAATGATAAAAGCAAATGGAGTATGAGAAAATTATAATGACACTATGAGATAACATGAGCACCCTGCATGGGGAAAGGAGGGTGTTTAGCACAAACTCTTTTCTCCCTGTACTGTTCAGCTGCTTCACTTTCATCTATGAGATCTTTTAGGATTATAAGTGGAACTTGCCTATAATGTTGAACTCTTTTCAACCAGTCCGGAAGATCAAACTTAAACTCGCTGAGATGCTGCAGGTATTTTGTAACTTTCCTCTTTGGCCCACAACTAGATGGACTGGCATAGGGAAGATGGAATAACAGTCGCGTGGAACGGAGTCACTGACTGATGTAAACTGTTGCAATCCCACCGCTCTGGCATTCAGTCTGCCTTTAACAAATCACTGATCATGTGGGTAATGAAATGAAATGTGGAAGATCTGAGAAGAAATCACTGGGGCACTGCAGGGAAAAAAGAAAAACAAGAACCCACCGGTCTTATTTTAGATCTCGAGCATGTCTGAATGGAACAACTATTCCTGGATTCCACGCTCTGTGCTGTGAGACGCTTAATTGGCAGAGCAAGGCTGCTCATTAAAAGTGACAGGTATGATCTCGATCCCAGTAACCACAGGCCCTGAGGCTACAGTGGCCAATCAGAGGGGCTAAATGCTCAGATGATCAGAGGAGAAGAAGCTATTACTGCTGTGATCCTATGCTCTGACACTGGATGACTGGGTCAACCTCAGTTCCCCAGCCTATGGTCCTTTAATATCTCATGACTGTTGCCATGGACACAGAGGAGGAAAACAGCTCCCCTATGATTAATTATGAACAGTATGTTCTATCTTAAACGCTCACTCCCTGAAAGACTTAAATCAAATATGCAAACCTATAGCTGGAGAATTCTCCAGAGAGGACTGTTTATTTTGGGTTTACGGATGCAACGGGCTTAAATGCTTACTTACAGTAAAGGATCAACTATTAATGGAAAGACTGCAATACGATCTACTTTAAATGATAAAATATGATGATTTAAGAACATAAACAAATATAACATTTGTAAGTGCAGTACACTAGTATGTTTATCTTTTTTTTCTTTTTTAAATGAAATGGGCAAATATGTGTTTCTTTTTTTTTTTTCAAATAAATCAACAAAAAAGAAAATTGACAGTAAATAACTATATTAGTAGTTACAGAAAATAAAATGAAAAATATTAAAAAACTGGCAATAAAATAAAAACAAATAAAAAAAACAGGAGGACGAAGATAGGCTATATACTGTAAGTCTTCGGAAAGTTTGTTTTGGATAAATAGAAATGAAAATGATTAATTAAGAATATAAACAAATATTACATTTTGCATGTACAATGTGTTTAACTTGTGAGGAGCTATACTATAGACTGCATATAGGAAATTCCCCAGTGCATTTTAATGAACTAATTACAGAGCATCCATCCAACAGCCTGAGCATCTCACACCATTTTGGGATTGGGGCTCAACAGGGGTTGTTTACCAGCCATAGGGCCAAAACATAAAAAAAATCTGCTTGCCATGGCCTCTGTCCAGTCTGCCGTCCTTGATAAATCTCTGAGAGAAATGGCCACGATGTATCCTCATTATTGGTATGAACCATTACAACTAGCTTCTCTCAGAACAGAGGAGAAGTTGCATTGAGCTCCTCCTGGATTTCCAATTTTTTTACCCAGTCTAAGAAAGTAAGCCCAAACCCCACAGAGAAAACGTATTTCAGTATTTTTTGAATGCTGATGTTGTATTTCAGCTTCTTCAAGCAATGCCTTAAGTTTGAATCCACAGGAAAAGGCTGAGACAAAGACATTCTACCAAATAAATAGTTTTGCCTTCTTGCAGCTTCTTCTTCCCAGCTGTGTGACTGCTGTATGATTGCAAAAGCTGAACACAACCTCAGGGTGATTTAACTGTCAGCTTTATCATCTCTTGTAAATAAAACCTCAGACCTGTGTTAGACTCCTGTTTAACCCCAGGAGAGAACCGTGGTCTTAAAACTAGATGATATGATGCCTCCCAGCTGCATCACACTGAGCCAAATGTTTGCTGCATGACCCAATGTGATGAAGGACAATATCATTCACAAAAAGGAGATATAATTAACAGTAGAGGAGACCAGGAACAGTCTTAGCAACACTATACGCCTATAAAGATGTCTAACTGTGTCCACAAGTACACAGCGTGTTGACACAGCTTGTTGACTGCAATTGGCCACTTGACAAACAGGATCAAATGAACTGATTGTCTTTGTGGAGTTAATTAGTAACCATCATCAAAATAAAGCCTTGATGGGTCACACGCCAACAACATATTTGATTCTGCTTTTTATTAAAGCTGATCAATTACAGCATTACTGAGCATTACACGCCCAAAGAATTTCTCACATTTATCCACACTGGGATATTATGTTTATGCAGTTCTCACAAATACCAGCTATCTGTAGCAACAATTAGGGGGTCAGGACGACTTTAGGTCCGGAGTGAAACCGCTATGAAAAGTCAAGGTCATCTCTACAATAACGTCAATTACACTTTACGTAGAAGGCGCATTATATGTAACCAAAATACCATCCTCAACATTTTTTTCAGTTCTTTGACAGTATCGGCCCAAAATAACCTAATCATTGCATCCTTAGTACAGAAAAAAATCTGAAAGCTCACAATCACTATCATCAGCAGATCTATAAGAGTCTCCAAAAAACTTTCTTAAACAGTTGATTTTTGTCTCTTTTCTTTACAGTACCCTTGTTATTGTAAACATATTAGCATTTTGACTTCAGACTTCTGCTCAGTATTTTTCTAGTAACTTTTTTGTGGCTAACTTTTAGACTGTCAAAGAGAAGCTGCAGTCTTCTTTTTTGTTTTACTGTTTTGCAAACTATTTCTGTGATTGTCTGTCTGACTGAAGAGATCCAACAGCATCAGTGATAACCTGGCTCTGGTAAGGAAAGCACCTTCCTCCCATTACCCACATCCACCACCAATCCGGCCTCAATTTGCTTTTTCCAATCCAACTTCCACCTGCCCTGTTTCCATTTCAGCTGTTTCTCAACTGTTCGTCTCCACGCTTCACTGATTTTACATCCAAGTCTAACTATAGTACTATGTATATCATAAGCAATGTCATGGGTTTACCCTTGTTGCCATGAATTAAGCAAGTGTCCAGCAGTGTCTGGAGGCTGAGAAACTGCACTACACAACTCTTTCATCTGGGATGCTGCATATTCTTGTAGCTGAGTATTCACTCTGCATATGAGTCATACAGTATGCTGGCAACCAGATAAAAAACGCCGGCCATTCTGAACGCGCTCTGTGACTGATTCAGTAAAAGATCGATAGAGGGCTAAGAAAATGGGCAAAGGTTCCGTGTGTATTTCACAAAGCACAAATTAAATTAATTTGTTAATTAATAGTCATAGTTGGAGAGGACATAGTATTATGGCTAAAATAATAACATTAATTGTTGTAACTTAGTAAACTGTTGCAATGAGCAGCTCTATAGAAAGATATATCCCACTCAGCCATAAAATTATGAACATATGCCTAGTATTGTGTATGGCAAAGAGTATCTAAAAGTACCATGTAGTGCCTGGAACCAGGCTGTCATAGTGAGTGGTTTTATGTTGTAGCTGATCAGTTTATAGAGGTTTAACACAGCATTAAATCACTTTGACAAATCCAAAAATAAAAATGTTGTAGCTTCATACTAACCAAAAAAAAGATAGTTGTGGTTATTTCTTTTGTAAAACACAAAAAATCCTGTTTGGCTTAGATTCCTACATTATGCTGGTTAAACACAGTTAGAAACCCAATCAGGCATATTATACGTGTTATTACAGCTCCTTATGGAAAATATCTCACGGGTTGCCTCGACTACCTGGTTCTCACTTTCTTCATGAAACCCTTTATTGCTGAATATCTTCTCCTCTTAGATCCTGTATCGCTGTTTATTCCTTGAGGGAAACTCATAGTGGAGCAGTAATGAGCTGATGCACATGGGCACACACCAACAAACACATTAAATGTATCTCTTTTCCTGAGAGTCAACAACAACAGCATAGATGAAATGTGTGTGATTTTTTTCAAAAGGTTAAGTTGTATATCTGTTTTTATGTTGTAACTTCCTTTTTTACTT
This sequence comes from Craterocephalus amniculus, assembly GCA_036024015.1. Taxonomy (NCBI): domain Eukaryota; kingdom Metazoa; phylum Chordata; class Actinopteri; order Atheriniformes; family Atherinidae; genus Craterocephalus; species Craterocephalus amniculus. The sequence continues at coordinate 20,666 of JAVQJG010270439.1, forward strand.
ATAGAAACAGCACATATTTCAAGTGTGAACCTCATACCAACTTTCCAACATGGCAAAGAAAATATTCAGCACAAGTTATCATTTATTCATAATCCAGGGCAAGTGGGAAAGCAAATCCCTGGAGCAGCCCTAAGTTTTAAAAAACGAATGAAGTTCAGAGACTATTTTCAGCACTGGATATATTCCAGCTTGTGCTGTCCTGAGGCAAATTCTACTTTTTTTTCTCTGTACAGGTGGTCTGGGTAGTCGGTAAGGTAGCAGCCGAAATATGACTTCCAGAGGTGGACCACTTTGATGGATAAAGTTATGTTTCATAACTCTCCTACTTTGTGCTGATTTATGGGATATAACCGTAGTTTATTAGTTTAAAAACCTCACTTTGGTAGTGATACAATGGGTGCTCATATAACAGATAAACTTGATATGAACCTGATAGCTTCCCAAACACAATTATCCAAATAATCTGGGAAGTGATGTGAAAACGAGCTCTCTCACAGCAGGTCTGACAGAAGAGGCTTTGAGTGGAAATAGTCCTACCACAGAGCACATGACAAAAATTGTCCATGTTAAGAACAAAATAGGAGTTTTTCCCTCATTACTACTGATTAACATTGATTTCTTTAAACCATTGCTGAACTCACTCAGTTACCTCTGCTCCTCAGAATCACCACCTTATCGGGATCGAAGAGTTCAAGTAGTGTTGTGATTCTGAGTGTTGTGCTGTCAGGACATTAGCGCTTCGTAGGGTCTCCCACGACAAATTAGTCATAAAGGAGGGTACAAAGAGATTCATAAACTTTAATGAAACAGCTCCAAAGTTCATGGAATACACTGGCTAATAAATGAAAACCAGGGGCCCCTGGAATCAGTCCTTGGAAACATGCAGTGGTAATGGGACTCAATTGGGCTCAGCCAAAAAACTCAACAGGACGACACCTCCGCATTGGCTCACCGTCTGTGGGGATTGGCAGATGGTGGATGTGGACTGACAGGAGGAAGCGCAGGAAGAAAAGCAGTCAGTTTTCTGCTAACTGGGATATTGGTGGTTTGATAAACAACCCCTGACTACATGTCGAAGTAGTGCTATACCATGCAGTCCATTTACCATTTACTATTTACCATCGGGGCTTCAGGAGCATTAATAAGGGTACGGCATCATTCTGCTGTGGCAAAGGGAGAGCTCAACATTGCTCATGAGATTTGAACAGTGACCAAAAGTAAAAGACTGTGGACACAAGCAGCTGAAATGACTTTCATTGGGAAATCGGTAGGCTTAGCCTGAGAATTTGGGTTAGGAAAGCATGCATTTAGATGGAGGCTGGTGTAAAGCAGCTACTGCTTCGTACTGTATCTAAAGGAGTCATTTTAGTCTAGTCACATCGGAGGTGTTCCACACAGTGCCCACTGAGAAGAGACCCTGGGGCAACACGGGGATTTAATATCCTTTCTGGCCTGGGAATGCTTAAGATCCCCAGGGGCAGCTGGAGAGTATCGCAGGGGTGTCTGAGTCTCCATCCTGAACTTAAGTGGAAGAAAATGGATAAAATGGAAATGGATGGAAAAAGTTATCAGCAATACACAGCATAGTCCCAACAGAGCCTTGGTGCTCACAGCATGGAATAAGTATGAAGCTTCAAAACATTATGATTTTTCAGAATTCACATTCAAGGCAGGACTGCTGGGCCCTCAGTAGAATTCCCACACAGTTATGATATGGGCTTTGGTGATCAATGGGAACATAATAAAGGTGATGTTATTGTGAAAACTCTACTTATTAAAAAAGTACTGTCATGTTTAATGAACGTTTGAACACTCTTACATGCATGTATGTAAAAATGGGCGTCTTTAAGGCCCTTGCAAAAAAATTGAACTTTGAAACTTTTAACAAATTCATGAAGTTTTAAGATAGACAATCACAAGTGAATTATCCGTAGACAACAATGATGAGCTATTCTTCCCTGGACCTCCAATATGTCAAAATCAGATTAAAAAAGCCGGCATTTCTTTTCGCAGAATCAATACCAGTCCCTGGCTGACGAGGTGAACGACTGTGTTCTGTTACTGCAGTTTTCATAGACTGTAGATTTGATAAACTACTATACTGGTGCATACACCAAGATATCTTTTACAATTCACTGTTTATCTTCTTGAGAACTTATACAACTAAGTCTGTTAGTTGCAACTGTATTCAGAAGACCATTTACATTTAATTTGAACTGAGGATGATCAGCTGCAGGCTAGAGAAGAAGATCGTGCCTGCAGGGAGATGGCATTTTCACTAAAAGTTGCATATTTGACTATAGGCTAAGTCTATGTTCTTGACGGCCAATTAAAGGCATGGAGCGAGTATTGTCTTTGAAATCTTTTTTTACATAAATGTATAATCACAGATAAACAGCTGAGTATTTAGTGGTTTGATCAAGTAACAACAGAGAAAGAATGAACACAATATACTCAGAGGTTTCCTCATTGCCTTTTGTGGTCTGCATGTATGCAGAGCTTGTAAATCTCTTTTGTGCGATCGCCTTCTAAGCAGTAAGAACAAAACAGCCATGAAAAAGTAATATGATTCAGACTTAGAGTTACATAATCCCAAGACTCCCCTTAAGAAGTCAGATATCGCACCAGCATAACGCTAAGGCTGCATTAGCTGGAAGCTACAGCTTATATTCATCATGTTTGCATAATCATTGCTCATACCTTCTTTGCACAGTTGAAATTTCTTGACATCTTGTATGTGAACCAAACACATGAAATCTTTTTACACATGTGCCCTCATGTAGGTATCTCTGCAGAGAAGGAGCTGAATCCTATGGCCACATACAGAGCAGGACTCTGTGTTCCCTGCTCCACTTATGTCTAACTTATAAGGGGGAAGCCCTTGTGTTTGCAGCTAAAAGCCCCACCATGCAATGAATAATGAATACAGATTCTCCGTCTATCCGCATTCTAGTTCAAAGCCGTTCTGCTAGTCCATGCATAAAGCAACCAGACACACAACTCTATGCTAATGGCTCCCAACTCCAGGGACTAGACTGGGCTTACTGAGCCATGCAAACATTCCACAGATAAGGACGAGGACAACAACGAGGAGGATGTGAGAAAGAATTGCTCCAACGTTTGCAGCGGTCAAGGAAAGTGTATGATTGGGCACCAGCAACACACACAGCACATAAACACACAAAGCCCAGGGATTGTTGGAGTTGTCCTAAGGGAGAACTGGACATTTCATTGATGCTGAGTGATGCTAATGACTTCTCCGGCATTGCAGGGCTGGAAATCGGGTAAGACTGTCAAAGGAGATGATAGTGTAAGGTCATCAACTCTATACCCGCTACTGTAGCCAGGCTTCCAGACTAATGTATGCCACGATAATGAATATTTCTGACACGTTTCTCTTTTTGTCTAGTAATGTTCCACTTTACAAAAACAACATTTATATAGCCAGGACTATGTATATGTGGGTTTGTCTTTGTGTGTGTGTGTGTGTGTGTATGTGTGTGTGTGTGTGCGTGTGTGTGCGTGCGTGTGTGTGTGTGTGTACAGTCATTTAGTCATTTTCCTGATTATAATGAAAACAAAGGAGCTGGTTATCAGTAAAGGAAGCAGCACTCTGCCTCTGAGCCCATCAAAGGGAAAATGTTTTTTTCTCTGCAAAAAACCAGCAGCTAAGAGAGAAAGCGAAAAAAAGGAAAAAAAGCTGTACTCAAACCTTTGGGAAAGTATTGAATGCATTTGAGGTGCATTCTCTTTTGTTTTCTATATTTCATTCCCTGACTGTACCCTTATACATCTGCTCTGTCTCCACTGCTTCTGCAGATTTTATGTTGCACATTTCTCTTGATCCCCAGCCCTTTTCTCTTCCCTATTCCTTCATCTCTGTTTCCTTTTCTGACTCTTCAAATTTCAATTCATCCTCTTACACTGGATTCTACCTGTCACAGGAGCTTATGGGAATCCAGCTGGGAACATTTCCCACAATCTCACACAAACAGCCAGGGTGAAACGAGACAGATGAAGCAGTTGCAGAGGGGCTCAGAGTAACAGATGTGTGCTGTTGCTGGGAATAATGCAATTTACAGGTGTAAGAGTGGAGCGGTGAAAGAGTTCATCACCACTAAACTTTTCTTAAGCTCAACACCTTGGTCTCAGAGAAGGACTATTTAAGCTTCCAGCTCTTTCTAACAGCAGCAGTGGACTATGAAGTCCCTAATTTGTTTACAACAGTGTAATGCATGGATGGAGATCGCTACCTCTCAGACACTGATAGGCCATGGTGGACCAGAGAGAATGATTAGGTGACGCTTGGCCGGACTCTATCCATTTGCAAATGAGAACCCATGAAAAAATTCTAATCCGAACGGTAATGAGGTGACATATATAATTCACTGAACACTCAGTTGGTGGCACCAGCACATAAGACTGTCACTGTGTATTTCTCACAACTTACAATTTTCTTTACAACTGTATAATTTAAAGCAGAATCTCTGAAATTGTTCATTATTGTGAATGGAAAATAGATAGATAGATATCCTGCTTTTACACTTGAGCTTTTGGTTCACTCACTTTTCTGAGACAACGTAATGTTGACATGTTAGACCTTTTGCAACACTTGTACAGAAAAATTGACCCAAGAAATATTTCTTTGTATATTTCTAAGATATTGAGCTGGAAATTTGGGGCTTCAATGTATGAATGATTGGACAATAAATTTGGAAGAATAGCTCATAGAACTTAATCAAAATTCAAGAACTACATCCGCCCATTCTTTGTACCTGCTTATCCTAGTTCAGGATTGCAGGGGGCTCGAGCCTATTCCATGGCTATTAGGAAATAGGCAGGATACACCCTGGGCAGTTCGGCTTCATCACATGGCCAGCACAGGGAGACAAACCACCATCACCTCCCCTCAGGGAGAAATTAGAGTGACCAGTCAGCCTAACATGCATGTCTTTAATAATGTGGGAAGAAACCAGGGGAGAATATTCAAGCTCTACACAGAGACCCCATCACCCTGGGGAAAAAGTCCTCATGAGCCAAAGCTCAAACCAGGCACTTTCTCACTGTGAAGCAACGGTGCTAACACAGGGAGCACTTAATGGAAATTTCACATCAAGGACTTCCATCCATCCATCCATTTTCTGAACCGCTTAATCCAATTGGGTCGCGGGTGTGCTGGAGCCTATCCCAGCAATCAACGGGCGAGAGGCGGGGTACACCCTGGACAGGTCGCCAGTCTG